>JABFQA010000586.1:0-18470 GCA_022817065.1 Probaryconus sp. ZL-2020 | reverse complement strand
CTCATCCACATTATCCACTTTTAAATTAACTGTTATCTACATTAATCAACTTGTACATCCACTTTTATTTACTTATATCCACTTTCCTGTCCGAATAGACAGTTCCGTTTTCTCTATCTCTATAAAAATTAAAAATTATAATAATAGTAGATAGTATCCTGTCATAGTCATAATTTAAGTGTAATAGTTTAAATTACTTTTTTTAAGTAAAGTATGTCATTTTTGCTCTAAAAAACTAATCCCACAAAACCTTTACAAGTAAAAAAAGGACGAGCCAAGGATGAATCGTTCCCAAAAATAATTTTCTCCAAAAGCTTTTACTGGAATCAACAATCACGCAAAAACCATTTTCCCACAAAAATATTTTTTCTGAAAAATTATTCTTTGAAAAAACTATACTTAAAAAAGATTTGAAATCAGTTTTTGAGCCAAGTAGGGTAAGCACCCCAGTTACTGAACGGCATCCAGTTATTGAATAATTTTAATTTTTTGATTGTGTTCGAAATTTAATGAAACATGTATATGCTAAGATGTTATTCGCATCAATTATAAAGTTACTTAGAAAAAAAAGAAACTCTATGACTATGATTTCAAACAATATTTATTTGATTCGCGGATTCTGGAAGACTATGCGCTGAATTTGTCGAGTACCTGAAAAGAGTAAAAGGTGGGATAAGGTCAATTAACAACACAGAAAATATAAATTTTATTCAGTTTTTATTAAATAAAATATGAACAACTATCTGAAAAGTAAAAGAAATTAATTATTCTAAGTTTTTTAGGTAGTTAAAAACTCAATCACGAGAATCCCGTGTGTCAGCAAGTGCACCTTGAGAAACCCAACGGTCACTTCTGTACTATGAGCTCTTTTTACCTACTATTAACGCTCTATAAAGAATAGAAAAATAAAAAAAGAATTATATAAAAAAAAATAATTACGCCTGCACGCGACTTTGACACATCTAAGAACCACAAAAAAAAGGTATAAATTTTATAATTCCGAAGCGGCAATATAGCGATAAACAACGAGTGAAAAAATGAAATTTTCGTTGAAAAAACGAGAGCGAATACGAGAGCGAATACTCCTTTATAATTTCGAGCCAAAAAATCAAATAAACTCTACTTTACCAATTTAGAGCAAGCTATCCTTTTGTCGACTTGGTGCGACAATACGATGTCGAAAAACGTTCGCGACGGCGAAACAAAAAGGCTATTAACAACGCGACGGTATGCCGTACGAAGAAGCGGTCACAGGGACGCCCTGGACGCTCTCGACGATCACCGATTTACGCGGCACAAAACCGAATAATGAACCCGGAGAAACGGCTGCAGGGAAGCCCTGCAGTCGTTCTCGACGATCGCGGCACAAAAGACCCGGAGAAAAGGCTACAGGGAAGCCCTGCAGTCGTTCTCGACGCGCGAGTGTGGACACAAAAAAGGGTTACAATGATCACAGGGAAGCCCTGTGGTCGTGTATTCACAAAAATGCGGCGAATACCGTTGAGATCACTTGGAGAGACACGAGATGCCCGTTGTTCACCTCTTCGGGATGCCCGAAAAAATCTGAACTGTGGCGTCCGAACGCCAGCTTTATAAGCTCTTTGACGCTGGGTCCGCCTGTGAGCGAATTTCGCGGTCGCCATCTATCGGCGCGGGCGCCGAACCAGCGCGCTCGAAGCTCACGTTTGAGCGGTATGGAGATCGCCTGCACTCTCTACTCCTCGATTTGAATTGATTGGCGCAACGACTAGTTTCGCGAGGTTGAAACAAGATGGCAGTTCAAGCCTTCGCCACCGCCCGTGGCGGTTGTGTTCGTTTACTATAAGAATTATACACCATTCTTTGAGCGCCTTTGTATCAGTACGCTTGTACGCAAGACTTTCACAAAATCAAACTTTTTTCACCATTTTTCGTTAAAAGATTGTCGGGAGTTTAAGTTCATTGTAAAAGTTTAATAAATACTATTTTTATATATGTGGCTTAGTGATTACTAAAACCCCACATATTTGGTGACCCCGACGTGATCGCTGCTTGCTGATTTTTCAGCGCCTCAGCATACGTGGTTTTCGTCGCGAAAAGTACTGAACAGAGTCCTTTCTAAAGTTCATCGGGATGGTGAACGAAAACGACCACGAGGACGTCAAGTTTCACGACGCCGCGAATGAAGATATACAATCCACATCAGTTCAGACAACGGTCGGCGCAATGGAGGCCGTACAGATCCCAAAGTTTTGGCGGGATAACCCCAACAAATGGTTCGTCGTTGCGGAAGCCGCTTTCGCGCTCAAGCGCATAACCTCCGATGACTCAAAGTATCGATACGTGCTGGTTAACCTGGATCCTACGACTTTGGACGCAGTGGGTGATATTATTGACGCACCACCTGCCACAGGGAAATACGAGGCCATTAAGACGAGAATCATCAACACATTCGGTGAGTCCCTTGAAAAGCGCCTGCGGTGATTATTACATAGTCAACCTACGGGCGTCGACAAGCCCTCATTCATGATTCAACGAATGCGTAACTTAGCTGGAGGTCAATGTAATGACCCAGTTTTGCGCTCTTTGTACTTCGAGCAAATGCCTCAGCAAATTAGTAGCATTCTTGCCGTTAACGATACGCAGGACCTCAGCGCACTGGCTTTACTCGCTGATAAGATTCATGATATCCTTCAGCCGCAAATTAATGCTGTCTCAACAAGTACCAGTGCGCCAGCACTTCCTCCTGTCGATTTAGCCCAAGGGAGTCCCACTTCGTCAGGAACCGCATTATCTGCAGAGATTAGCGAACTGCGCGCAGCCGTCAATGCTATTACTCGACAGATGAGTAACCTCAACAGGGACAGAGGCCGTAGCCAGGATCGGAACAACAACCGCAGTTTTAACCAGAGAAACAGGTCACCCAGTGCACAGAGAAAATGACCAAAGGTATGTTATTTTCACAAGAAATTCGGTCTCAAGGCCCGAAACTGTCGCCCGTTTTGCACATGGAGCAATGAACAGGAAAACTAGCATCACCGCCTTCTGTAAAAGCGGTCGAAGACGGACACCAAAAAAACCGCTTATTGATCTTCGACAAGAAGAACGGCTTGCGTTTCCTCATCGACACCGGGGCCGACGTTTCAGTGGTACCTCGTACTTGCTCCAAAATGCAGAGTCCTGACTCACAACTTAAACTCTTTGCTGCAAACGGAGCCAACATCCAAACTTTCGGCGAGAAGCTTTACACATTGGACCTGGGGTTACGACGTCAGTTTTCTTGGAAATTTATTGTCGCTAACGTCACGCAGCCAATAATTGGCGCTGATTTTTTAAACCACTTCGGTCTAGTGGTCGACCTCCAAGGTAAACGATTGTTTGATCAACTAACCTTAATTTCAGCATCCGCAGGTTTTTCCAAGTCGGATGAGCCCACGATTTACACCATCGCCCAGGGTGGCAATCGCTTCAGTGCTCTGCTCAAGGAATATCCGAGCATAACCTCGCCATCAAAACCACCAACCATTGGCCAGCAGGATGTGTACCACCACATCATCACTCAGGGACCACCGGTATCGCAACGAGCCCGCCGGCTCTCGCCGGAAAAGTTACTGGAAGCTAAACGGGAATTTCAATTTATGATCGAACAAGGAATTTGTCGCCCATCCAATAGCCCCTGGGCCAGCCCGTTACACCTAGCACCCAAAAAAGATGGCTCTTGGAGACCGTGCGGAGACTATCGTCGCCTGAATGCAGCTACAATACCAGACAGGTACCCCACTCCACACTTGCACGATTTTGCTTCCAGACTTCAAGGTTGTACTGTTTTTAGCACAATCGACCTTACAAGGGCATACCATCAAATTCCTATGGCCCCGGAAGACATCCAGAAGACGGCAGTGATCACCCCATTTGGCCTATTCGAGTTTACTGCTATGACGTTCGGACTGCGCAATGCTGCACAAACCTTCCAGAGGTACATCGATGCAGCCCTCCGCGGGTTAGACTTTGTGTATGCATACATTGATGACTTTCTAGTCGCTTCCAGAACTCCAGAGGAACATAGTCAACATCTTCGCATGGTGTTTGAACGTCTAAAGAATTTTGGACTCACTATAAATCCTGCGAAGTGTGTTTTTGGGGCCACGTCTGTTGAATTCCTCGGGTACAACGTCAGCGAAGATGGCATTACTCCTTTGCGGGAGAGAGTCGAGGCAATTCAGAATTTTCCCAAACCTACCACGATTACGGACCTACGACGCTTCCTAGGCATGGTTAATTTTTATCGCCGTGCCCTACCACATGCTGCAGAGGTCATGGCACCGCTCAATGACCAGCTCAGGGGAGCGAAGAAGAAGGATAGAAGACCCGTCGACTGGACCTCCGAGTCTGAAGACGCTTTCCATCGGACCAAGAAGCTCTTAGCAGACGCAGTTTTGCTACATCATCCTAGCGTAAATGCCACGTTAGCTATTTCCAGCGATGCTTCAGACACCGCCATGGGTGCGGTCCTGGAGCAATTCCACCAGGGTGTATGGCAGCCATTGGGCTTTTTCTCCAAGAAATTTACTGAGACCCAACGCCGTTATAGCACTTACGATAGGGAGCTCCAGGCTATCTACAGCGCCGTGCAATATTTTAGGTACCTCATCGAAGGCAGACGCCTCATCATCAAGACTGATCATAAACCGATCACATTTGCTTTTCAGCAAAGGTCGGACAAGTCTTCACCGAGGCAAACACGACAGCTTGACCTGATTAGCCAGTTTACCACCACTTTAGTTCATGTTTCTGGTGAAGACAACGTCATTGCTGACGCTCTCTCTCGGGTTGAGGCTATCGACGTTCCTACCACATCGATTACTACCATGGACATTAGTGCAGCTCAGCAACAGGATGGAGAAATCCGGCAGCTGTTAGACAATTCATCTGCGCTGAAACTTCTTCCGCTTCGGGTGGACAACACTGAAACTTTGGTATGGTGTGACACATCGACGGATGAAATTCGTCCTTACATACCTGCAAGTCTTCGCAAGAAAGTGTTTGACCTAGCCCATAATTTATCACATCCAAGTGGACGAGTTACTAGGCGCCACATTCAACGTAAGTTCGTCTGGCCAAATATGGCAAAGAATATTACTGATTGGGCTCGTACCTGCTTGCCGTGTCAAAGGAGCAAAATTGCTCGACATAACAAGCAACCACATGGAAGGTTCGACGTCCCGGACACCCGTTTTGGACATGTACACTTGGACATTGTAGGACCGCTTCCAGCTATCCGAGGATTCTCCTACATTTTAACAATGATTGATCGCTTTACCAGATGGCCCGAAGCAGCACCCCTTCGTGAAATAACTGCTGAGGCAATCACCGATGCCTTTTACACTACCTGGGTTTCTCGCTTCGGAGCACCAACAACAGCTACAACTGACCAAGGTTCGCAGTTTGAGGCCGTCTTATTCCAAGCACTCACACACCTGATTGGCTGTCATAAGACTCGCACCGCAGCATACCACCCAGCTGCTAATGGAATGATCGAGCGCTGGCACAGGTCATTAAAGGCTTCGATCATGTGCCATGGTTCTACAGAATAGTTAGATCTGCTACCAACAGTTTTATTGGGCCTACGAACTGCTCTTAAAGAAGACATCGGTTCCTGTCCTGCAGAACTCATCTACGGCACGACCCTCAGACTACCCGGTGAATTTTTCCTGGACGAGGAGATGCCACCGGATCCTAAGTTTTTTGTCGAGAAATTCCGGGAGCATATGAGGAAGGTCAGGTCCACGCCTACCGCCCACCATGACAAGAGAAAGGCTTTTGTGCATCGGTCTCTGTACGAATCGAACTACGTCTTCGTTCGAGTGGACAGGGTTCGAAAGCCACTGGAACCACCATATGAGGGACCCTTCAAAGTGGTTTGGCGACAAACAGACCAGGACTTCACGGTGGACATTCACGGTAGGGAAACTGTTGTCAGTGTCAGTCGACTCAAACCAGCATTCATTGCTGCCCACGAATTAGAGGAACAACCCGAAGCGAATAACCCGGAACCAACGGACCCTACAGAACCTACACAACCTATTAGACCACCTTCTGCAATTTCAACTGGTAACCAGAACCAAAGAACAACACTCAGGACTTATTCGGGACCACGCAAGAAGAACGTCACCTTTTCATCAGAAGTTTAAAAAAAAATCATCCTATTTTTATTCTAAACCTTTTGTTTTTCGTTTTTATTATTTTTTCTTTGTTCTAGAGTATCGATACCTGTAACCAGGTCTCTTGGAGGGGGGTAGTATGGAGATCGCCTGCACTCTCCACTCTCCGATTTGAATTGATTGGCGCAACGACTAGTTTCGCGAGGTTGAAACAAGATGGCAGTTCAAGCCTTCGCCACCGCCCGTGGCGGTTGTGTTCGTTTACTATAAGAATTATAAACCATTCTTTGAGCGCCTTTGTATCAGTACGATTGTACGCAAGACTTTCACTAAATCACACTTTTTTCAACATTTTTCGTTAAAAGATTGTCGGGAGTTTAAGTTCATTGTAAAAGTTTAATAAATACTATTTTTATATATGTGGCTTAGTGATTACTAAAACCCCACAGCGGTCGCGAGACCCCGCCATCTAGCGGCGCGACTGCCGCACTACGTAGCGTCGACTGCCCCACGAGCTGTCAAAACAGCTAACATATATGTTATATTATATTACTAAAAATTAATTTTTCATCCTCGTTGATTTCGTTGAGTTCATTTAACCCATATTTTCAACCTTCACTCTACGTTTTAACAACATTTTCTTAATTTATTGAGATATCTTCCACGAACGTATCTTCTACGTGAATATTCATTATACATAACCTACGTTTGTTTTTCTCCCCAAAAAATAAATTCGACCTTCAATCTACATTTTTTCAAAGTTTTCTATCTACGTTTTGTATAATATTTTTCAGGCGGACATTTCTACATTGATGCAATGTAGATTCTACTAGTTTCAACCTAATTTCGATTTTTTTTCTATGTTCCAAAGGTAGACAAGATACTCTCAATCTACCTAGATGTTAACAACATGCGCTGTTGGGGAAAGGTCTGAGAAAGTGTTGAAATTGGGAATTCAGACTTTTTCAGACTTTTTCAGATGTTTTCAGACAAACATATTTCTACAAGGGAATATTAATTTTAAAAGTATGTTTAAAAATATGCAATCTTTTCCTTAAACAATTGAAAAACAATGATGGGTATTTCTATAATTTACATCCAATTAAATAAACAGAATAATTGTTTGTTACAGATACACGATAATTTATCTTTAAATACAAATTTTTTAAAAAAGAAAACTGAAAGAAAAAGCTATGTCATATTTGCTATATGATCATTATGAATAAAAATCAATTTATCATCAAAAATATATTTTGAAATGTTTACAGTTTAATCAATGACAAACAATAACAAAATCACAGTTCACAACACTGCACAATACCTAAAAGCATATTTACAAATGTTTATGTTTACCAGGTAGAAATAAAATTTATAGTTAGCTGTATATACTTTATTAATAATTAAAAAATAGTAATTTCAAATAATTTATCTAAAAACTTTGTCATTTCATAATAACTTTGCAATTTGTATAAATTACTTTTTAAAGGGTAAACACTTTTTTTTTTCCATCTTTTCTTTAATTAGTTAATTTATTGATTTTTCATTTATTTATTAATTTTTCAAATGAATTAAAAAATATATTTTAATAAGAAAGTAAATTTGAAAAAAGGTTTCTATCATTACATTCGAATGCTAAGTTTGAAATTAGGTATGAATTTGATGTAACAATTTCTATAAGCACGAAGGATGAAAGTGATTAATTAATACAAATTTCAAATACAAACCTTTTGTTGGCCAAGATGTCTTAAAAAAGTTCTTGATAATCCAATGTTTTAATTAATTAATTTTCAAAATTTTTCCTGAAAGTAAGAAGTTGTTCCAGCCCGCGCCAAGCCACAATTAGCACGTTCGGTGCATCAACTCGATTGGTTATGTTGTTGTCGTTGTAGTTGAATTATTGGCCACCAGGAGCAGTAGTGTCCTATTCAAGCCATTCAAAACAAACTCGGTTGGTTAGATTAACGCAATAATCGATTCGAACATATGTTCGGCTAAATAATATTTGGATTATTTAGTAATTATCTTTGGATTATTTAATACAATCTAATAATTACAATGGAACGGAGTGTAATTCCACTCCTGATTCGTTAGCCTTCGCCAATTTCAAGAATGGCATCTGAAAAATCGAATTTTAACGAAGGTTCGAGAGGAATCGAAATCGAATAAAATCGATTTGTCCAAAAGGGGGCCGATCCCCTCTGAATGTATTTATATATATAATAAAATTGGACAACTGTGTAGCTTAACCAAACATTCCTGTTATGCTCGAGTGTCAATTATTTAAGTATAAGAATTGAAGGGTCACTATAGTCTCGTCGAAATTCAATCCACATTCATTGACAATCACGATGATCTGGTTGCTCCAAATTTTGGCTTGACATTTTCAACTTCTTGACAGGAGGAAAATATTTGACAACACATTTCCTTCGATGTTTGTC
The DNA here is from genome assembly GCA_022817065.1 of Probaryconus sp. ZL-2020. NCBI lineage: Eukaryota > Metazoa > Arthropoda > Insecta > Hymenoptera > Scelionidae > Probaryconus > Probaryconus sp. ZL-2020. Next base: position 9,892 of record JABFQA010000586.1, on the reverse strand, counting down.
TATTTCGAAGGTTTTTCTTATCAGCATTCTTATCTCTTGGTGAAAATTAGAGTTAACAGATATTGATAATATATAAATATAAATAATGATAACTTTTTTGCAGATAATTCGTGAAACATCATGATGGAGTTGAGTCACAGTTTAACGTTGAATGAAGATGCTCTCAATCAAATTCCAGAGGCGAAACGACCTATTTTTGTCTTTGAATGGCTGAGATTTTTGGATAAGGTCTTGATTGCAGCTCAGAAGGTACTTGTTGTTAATACGTCAAAGAATCTTTGGATCGGAGAGAGATCATTAAAAAAAAAAAGTATTTCAGAAACAAGAGATAAATATATTTTTTAATTATGATTTGCAGAATGACATTAAAGAATGTCAGCAGAAGCTTGTGGAACAATTGACGAGGCACATGCAGGGGGTCCCAGGTCCCCCCACTCGACGACTCATTGCAAGATGCCTCGCCACTTTATTCAGTGTTGGTGACACATTTTTGCTTTTCGATACTGTCAATAAATGCAATGACATTCTGAAAAATAAGGATGATTCGCCAAGCTTCCTGCCAACCAAATTGTAAGTGTATTATAATTTATTATAAAAAGCAAATAAGTAAAACTAATATCGTATCAAAAATTACTATCTTCATTTTAAAAATTAAACTTTAAAATTGTTTTTTTTTTTTTTTTTTTGTTTATTTCTTTTTAGAGCAGCCATATGTTGTGTTGGATGCATGTACGAAAAATTAGGAAGAATGATGGGTAGATCTTATGAGGAAACAGTGCAGATTTTAATAAAATCTTTAAGATCAGCTGAATCCCAAACAAGGATTGAAATTATGAGTACTTTGGAAAAGGTATTGCATAGATGTTTTACGTAAAATAAATTATTGTTAAATGAAAAAATGTTTTAATGAAAAATAACGATTGGATTTTATAATTAAAATTGATCATTAGGTTTGTGCTGGAATGGGATCAGCAGTAACTAACGTCCACAAGGAAATCTATAAAGTCTGTCGTCTTTGTTTGACCGATCGAGTTATGGCTGTCAGATGTGCCTCAGCGAAGGTATTTATTTAATTCTTATGAAACACAAAAATTTTCAAATTAAAGAATTACGCAATAAATGAATAATAAATTTCAGTGTCTTTTGGAGATGTTGAATCATGCGCCGTTTTTGTATACAACTGAAATTGAAAGTGTCGCTAGTCTTTGTTTCCGAGCATTTGAAGGCTCCAATTATGAGGTTCGATGTGCGGTTGCAAAATTGCTTGGAACTTTGATTGCAATGACACAAATTACCCCAACGAAAGGACAAAGTTTAGGATGTACGTAATAATATTGCAACTGTAAAAGTCAAATTTGATCCCTTGTAGAAATTAATTGTCAGAGAGTTTTGTCAGACTTTTTCTGACAATTAATTTCTACAAGGGATTTTTCTACATTTTTTCCTTTTTGATGAAATTCCATATTGTTTTAAAAATAAAAATATCATTAATAAATAAACTGAAATCTTTATTTCAGTTGTTCAGAATAAAGTGAACAAACAAGTTTCCGTCGAAGAAGTTTTAAACGTTTTACTTTCTGGATTTTTGAGAGGAGGAGTTGGATTTCTGAAAGGAACTGGTGAAATTATCAAAGGCAGTTCTGGAGTTAACAGAGAAGTTCGGGTTGGAGTTACACATGTAAGATTTTCATTGTTAACGAAAAATGTATTTTCTTCAAATTTGTAATTCAATTGTTAATAATGTCTTTGAAATAATTCTTTCAGGCTTACGTGGTTTTTGTACAGACTCTGGGTGCTACGTGGTTAGAGAGAAACATAAGTGTATTAGTTGCCCATGTGTTGGACCTAGTGGCCAATCCCAAAGCCGCAAGTTCTCACGTGGATGCAGTTTATTCGAGGAAATGTATTAATTTTATTTTAAGAGGAACTATTGGAAAAATGCTGGGAGAAGGTGCTCAAGCTGCAGCTGTTAAGGAAATATCACATATCATTTTGAAACAAATGAATTCGATAGGTACAATTTCAATGTCTTATCATTTCCAATCTTATAAATACCAAAATCTTATGAATTCCAAAAATACGAAGAATATGATAATCATTTCTAGACTTCAGCCCGGAAAATGCTAAAGACTGCAATCAGGAAACATTATTCAGCCAACATTTACTGGTTTGTGCATTGCAAGACATGGGAAATTTGATTTTGGGCCTTGGAACAACTGCATCCAATTTACTGAACGATCAGTCATTGTGTAAGTACAAAATAAAATTAATTCTTATTTGGAAAACAGAAGAAAAATTATTTAATTGACTTTAATTTCTCCGGTAATTTCAGATTTAATTGACACGACTATGGCAGTGTTGGTGCATCCTTGCCAAGCAGCCAGACTAGCTTCAGCATGGTGTTTAAGATGCATTTGCGTTGCTGTTCCTAGTCAAATAACGCCGTTAATAGACCGCTGCGTTGACGGTTTGGAAAATATGCGTAGCTCGCCAGAGGCAATCGCTGGATACAGCAGTGCTTTAGCAGCGGTTCTTGGAAGTGTACATTTATCACCTCTTGGTGTACCTCATACAAAGGGAAAGGTACAGCAATATATTTTAGAAAGAATTAATTTCTTAAAATTAAGTCAATTTCTAATTCATTTTTAATTTCTTTCAGATCATTTTTAATACCGCTGAAGAGTTACTGAGAAGTGCAAGTCAGAATAGCAGACTGTCTTTGAACAGAACTCATGCTGGTTGGCTTCTCATTGGAGCAATCATGACATTGGGTAAATACGAAAAATTATCAAATGTTTAAGTCAATACATTTTTTTTTTTTTTTCTTTAATATGGCAATCCTATATCATGTTACGAAATGTAATTTTAAAACCAGGAACAGCAGTGGTGAAAGGACTGTTACCAAGAATGTTGTTGCTTTGGAGGAATTCTTTCCCTAGATCTAACAAAGAATTGGAGAGCGAAAAAGCTCGCGGCGATGCGTTTACATGGCAAGTGACACTGGAGGGAAGAGCCGGGGCTTTGTCTGCCATGCACAGTTTTCTGTTACATTGTCCGGAATTGATGAGTGAAGATATTACCAGAAGATTGCTAAATCCTATTGAATCGGCTCTTGCGATGTTAACCAAGTAAATGATCTATTTCATTTCTTATTTTTATTATTAACCCATTAACAGCCGAACTTCGAAAAACCACAATGTCTTTATTTTACAGTTTGAATACAGTATTGAAAAGTTATGGTCAACAATTAAAAGCACCTGTTGCTATGGTTCGTTTGAGACTGTATGAAACATTGTTACTTTTGCCACCACAAACTTTTTAAAGTAAAGTTAAAAAAAAAAAAAAAAAAAAGTAAAAATTTTTATCTGATTTTGTATCTGATTGAGTACTCCAATGAGAATTTTGTGAAATTTTGTACAGGTTCTTATACGTATCTTCTAAGAATGTTAGTATCAGAATTCACGTTAACTGAAAATCCAGGAAACACCACGACATCGCTTTTGCGAGCTGTCTGCCATGCTAACGATTCGGTTATTCTTGGAACTTGGCTCCAGGAAACTGATCATCGAACTATCGAAGATCAAGTAAGTTTACTTATTTCGTCATTATTACCTGTTTCTTCTATAAGAAAGTAAGAAAAAAATGACGAAACGTAAAGTTGATATAGGAAAATTTAAGAATCTCGTGTAATTAATTCCATGTCTAGATGGAACCTAACAGAAGGGCAGATTTGGAACATGTGAGTAACATGGTTTGCCATGTAGGGAGTAATTAAAATTTCTTTTTAGCTGTGACACTTTAGCTATAGAAAAAAATCATGCTTCTTTGTGACTGAGCAATGATTTCACTTTTCCTTTTTTTTTTTTTTTTCTGATTTCAATAAGAAATATCGTTCATTAATTTACGTCAAAATGTTAGTTACAGCCAAACAGTGCAGCTGGATCTGGAGCTTTGGAACATAATTCCTGTTGCTTATATCGTCCAGTACCTCCTGTAAGGTTTTTTGTTTCAATATTACTGGAAATAATGAAAATAATAACATAGAAATGTAAGTAAATATATTTCTCTTTTTTTCATTATAGAATGATACAGTACCAGGACCTTTGCCGCTGGGTGTTGCAGTAATCGATCTCTCCGTCTCTTTATTTGGCCAAATATTCCCAAGAGTTGCTAATAAACACAAATTACAAATGTTAGATCACTTCAACGAGTGCATCAAGCACGCCAAATCCGGAAGACAAGAAGCAATCCAAATGAATGTTTTTACCGCAGTTCTAAGTGGTTTAAAAGGGTTGAATGACGCCAAAACTAATTTCGGACAAGACGACGTCAAGAAATCCGCGACTAATTTAATTATTGTAAGTTTAAATTTGAATTTATTTATCAATTAATTAACAAAATGTTTATCTATCAATGAGAGTTCTATAAAACTCAACCCTTGCGATTGATTTTTAGAGCACTTTGGTAAGCAACAACGCCATCTTGCGGTGGGCTGCAGCAGAAGCTGTGGGTCGTATGGCCCAAGTGGTATCGGATCCAAAATTCACAGCCGAATTAGCTCAGACCAGTTTCGATCGGTTGAAATCAGCTCGCGATGTCGTCACTCGAACTGGTCATTCTTTGGCACTTGGATGTCTTCATAAATACGTCGGTGGCATGGGTTCCAGTCAGCATCTTAATACCAGTATCAGTATTTTACTCGCTCTGGCTCAAGACAATTCTTCTCCAGTCGTCCAAGTAAGAAACCTTTAACGAAATTCAAGGAATACTAAATTCTAAAGATACTAAAAAATTATTGATTTCAGGTTTGGGCTTTGCATGCCTTGTCTTTGATAGCAGACTCAGGAGGACCGATGTTCCGGGGATACGTAGAACCAACACTTTCCCTTGCTTTAACCCTTCTATTGAACGTTCCCCATTCTCACATCGATGTTCACCAATGTATTGGAAAATTATTGTCCGCTCTGATAACAACCGTTGGACCTGAACTACAAGGCAACACTACGACCACTTGCACTACAAGATCGTCATTTCTTTGCGCTTGCGCGATCATGTTGGATCATCAAGATTCGTTGGTTCAGGCAGAAGCAACAGGTTGCCTGCAACAATTACATTTGTTTGCACCAAGGCACGTCAATTTGTCGTCACTTGTTCCAACTTTATGTGTAAGTTCTATTTTGAAATTGTCTTATAGAACTATTGCGTATGCGACTCTAGCGGGAAAACTTGTCAAGCCTCGATTAGAAACGCAACAATTGATAAATTATTGATAAATTATGAATTTATTATAAAGACATAAAAAATTATAAAGGAATTACAAATAATAAGGATCTAATTTAAAGTATTATTCCACTAATCAGGTGGCGCTAAGGTCGTTTAAAATGATATGCAATATTTCTATTTCCAGAGAACTTTGTCCAGCAATCATTTGTTGCTTCGTAAAGCAGCTATATCGTGTCTCAGACAACTGGCACAGCGTGAAGCCAAAGAGGTTTGTGAGCACGCCATGACATTGGCCAATGAAAGCAGAGACACTAACATTGTCGAAGGCCTGGTCATCACTGAAACTGGACTACCTGGGGTCTTGTTCAGCATGCTGGATACTGAAACCGATGCTCAACTTATCAAAGATATTCACGATACTTTAACTAGCATGCTGCAGATTTTGGCAGCCGATAATCTTTCCCAATGGCTTTCGTTGTGCAAAGACGTTCTTACCGTTGCTTCTGGTAAAGTTAAAAAAAAAAAAATCATTAAGGAGAGATGGAGAGTGTACAAAACCACTCAAATAGTGTCTTTAAAATTTCTCAATTAGTCAATTAGTGCCTTCAAATCTCTAAACAAAGAAAATTATATGAGTAACTAAATAAAAAATTTTCTTTTTTAGAATCTAGTATGGTCGAAGATGGTAATAATGGTCAGAACACAGACGAAAGCAATCCAGAGGATGAAAATGCCGACGAAATAGAAGGCGACGACGATCAGGCGGAATTCCACGCGGATGAATCCAACAAACAGCGGTTACTGGTATCCCCGCGTTGGCCAACCAGGGTATTCGCGGCCCAATGTGTGCGAAGAATCGTCACAACTTGCGTCCAAAACAAAGCGGCGCACTTTGACCTGACGCTGGCTAAAGAGATGCAAATCAACAGAGGCAAAGGCGATTTCTTGGTACTGCATTTGCCCGACCTCGTCAGGATGGCATTTATGGCGGCGACCAGCGACTGCGATCCTCTGAGACTGGAAGGCTTAAAGACTTTAGAAGAAATCATCGATAAATTTGCCAAAGCTCCCGAGCCAGAATTTCCAGGTCACTTGCTGCTGGAACAATTCCAAGCTCAAGTCGGCGCAGCACTGAGACCTGCCTTTTCAACGGAAACGCCCTCGCACGTGACCGCAGCTGCTTGTCAAGCGTGCAGCGCTTGGATCGTCAGCGGAGTCGCCAGGGATTTAAATGATCTTCGAAGGGTTTATCAGTTACTTGTTTCGTCATTGGAGAAATTAAGGGAAGGCCATTCGAGACCTCAACTTTACAACGAAAGTCTAATCACTTTAGAAAAATTGGCAATCCTGAAAGCTTGGGCCGAAGTAATTCACTTTTATTTTTATTCATATTTCTGACATTGGAAAATTGATGTGTTTTGCAAAAATTTTGCAATTTTTGCAAAATCTTTAGTGAAGTTAGTTTCTGCAATTTCTTTTCTGGATGTTAAGATAGTACTTAAGGAAACTTAAAAATCTCAGAATTCTTTGAAATTTTGGAAAATGAAAATATGAGTAATTAAATGCAATTTGTCAAAGTTTCAGAAGGATTTTTGCAATTATTCGATGAATTAATCAATGAGAACATCAAATACATATATTTATGAATGAAATTAAATTATTTTCTTATTATTTCAGGTATACATTGTTGCCATGATTAAAGATGGATCTGCAAGAGATACTGATTACGATAAAGAAAGCATCACTCGCAAAGACAATGATATTGAAAATGACAATGACGATGGATTTGGAGATTTTTCATTTCAGAATGAAAGTCTGCGAAGTTTAGTGCAACCAGAATTGACGAGCCTTAGTCAGCATTGGCTGTCAGCGTTACGCGATCACGCTTTATTGTCTTTACCACCTGGTAAAAATTACTTATTCTATACTTTAATGAAAAACGACGCAAATAAAATTTCTTGAATTCTTGATTTTTCCTTTTGTCTTTGTTGTAGAATTTTCGAGTCAATTACCTCATGACGGTGGAGCCTTTTACACTACGGACACCATGGAATCTGCACGACCTTATTACGTGGAATCCTGGGCCCCGATACTTTATGCTGCAGCATTGTGGTTGAATTCTCGAGGATTTGAAATAGACACAAAAAAAAGTAACGAAGATTCAAATGAATCTAGCAGAAGTCATCACGACTCATTTTCAAACAGTGATCCTAACATGGAACGATTTCATCTTTTGTTTGGTAAATTTTCTAATTTTCTTTATTTTATTTTAATGATTATTTTTTTAATTACATAAATTTTATTGATATTTACAGGAATTTGTATGGAAGCATTGTGCAGTACACGATCAACAGAATCTTCCCAAAAAATTGAAACTTGTTTGAATGCTTTACATACTCTCCTGGATTCACCGTGGACAAGAAAAGTATTGATTAAAGATCATAAGCTTCCAATTGAACTTTGCAACGTTTTACACAGGTATGAATATAGTCATTTATCTACTTATTTAAAAATTCTCTTGTGAAAAAATAACTATTATTACCGTGTTTTACAGGTTGCTTTTGACCACAGAAAGTTACATGATCCACATTATAGTAATGGACATATTGAAACAAATTGTAAAATCTGCAGAAGAAGATTTATCTGAAAAACAAAAAATAAATCTCAAAAGTAATTTGTTTATTGAAACTGTTTATAAAAAAAATAATTTTAAAAGAAACACAAAAAGACATTTATATAAGAAAACTAATGAAACAAATAAAAACTTTTTGACGTTTCGCAGAGATGAATCCAGATGGCGCTGAGTCTAAGGATAATTTAGATCTAGATTTATTAGGGGAGGGAGGAGAACAAGGAGAAATTATTCCAGGAAAATCAATAGTTTTTGCTGTGATGGAAGTTTCGCTTTGCCTTCTAGTCCGGCAAATCCCAGCATTGAATCCTAATCCAGGTGGCGCCACTGCTATCCTATCACAGCGCCGCTATTTGCATTGCGAGAAAAGTGGTAAATTAATAGCCGCTACACTGAACGTCATGGAAACTTTACCGAACCTTTGTTCACCTGCTGGTGAGGCATTTGTTTATTATATTTAAAAAAGAAAGAAGAAAAAGAATACATTCTTAAAATGTTCTTTTGCTTTTCAGGAGCTGTAGCAATTTTGCCAACATTACTTTTCTTAACGACTGGTGTCATTAGAGAAACTGTGATTCGTTCGTGTAATGACGTCATTAAGAATAGTTCTGAGACTACTGTACACGCGGCGTTGCGATCTCTCAAGAGTTTGACCACTAATAAGTATGCTAAAGATTCTAGATGTCGAGAAAAGTGGACTGGGCTTTTGCAAAGTGCTCTGGCAAAAATTATTGATTTAGCAAAAACTGGTATTATTGTTGTTTAATTAGTATTTATCTAAAATCCTTCAAATGCCGTCTTGTTTAGAAGAAAATATAAATTTAACTTAAAATGTATATTTTATAGGAAGTGGAGAAACTAAAATGGATGAAATTGCAACGATGCTGGGAATTGCAGTATTTGTTTTACACGCTACTCCAGAAGTTATTAGCGCACCGAATCTACAATTTCCATGCATCAATCACTTCCGACAAACCATTCAATCTGATAATATTAATGTATGTGTTATATGTTTATGATATTTTTGTTCAATTCGAAATATTATTTGAATAATAACCATTTTGTTTTTTTTTTTTCTCTTTATTTCAGATTAAATTGAAATGTGTCCAAACTTTAAAAACCATCTTCTTGCATCCTGAAAAAAATATTAGTACCCCTTATATTCATACTCTAGCACCAAGAATAGTGGAATATTTGTATAGCGTTAAAACTAGCCAAATTACATCTGAAGCCGAATTGTCTTTCATTCTAGAATGCATATCCACTGTTGAAAGTCTTATAGGACTTGTCGAACCTTCCAATAGTAAGATAGTTTTATATTAAACTTTTTTTTTTTTTTAATCTTTGTGTCATTCATTTTACATTATGTTTCATGCTTATCAGGAAACTTAATACAAGGTATAAAGTATACATATTTTTAAATAATCATTAACAAGAGTACTTTAGTTGAAGTCATTTTTATTTGTAAATATCTTCAAAATTATGCCAGAAAAAGACTTAATTGTTAATTACAATGCAAATACACTAAATTTATTTTCTTGTTTGTTAACAGGAATGCAAATGTTGACTCTGCTTGTGCCAATATTAATAAACTTTTTAATGGAGAACAATAGTCTACAGCACGGTAATAAATACCAAGTATCTTTGCACCAACAATGCTTTCAGTGGCTAAATAAAATAGGCCCAAAATATCCCCAGGTACTTAAAAAACAGATTTACATTTAAAGAATTACTATTAATAAACATTGATTTTATTAACTTTATTTGTTAATTTACTTTTACAGGAATTTAAGACCTTGATGTCCCAATCTGCGGAATTGAAGACAAAATTAGAAAACGCAGTCAAGTTGAATCGTCAACAGACAACACAGCGTCACATTAAAACTGTCGAACCTGCAAAACAAACGTTTCAAGTACCTGCTCCATCTATAAAACTTAAAACTGACTTCTCTAATTTTAATTAAGAAACATAATAATCTCGACTATTATTTAAAATCTATTTAATTTCTATTTTTTCTTCTATAAATTAGATTTAAT
>JABFQA010000585.1:0-18485 GCA_022817065.1 Probaryconus sp. ZL-2020 | reverse complement strand
GTTTATGTATTTGTTTTATTGTTTATGTTTTTAGTTTTTATACATTATGCTTCTTCATTCAACAAGTGAATATCATTCTCCATATTCAAGATCATGGCTATATCAATCTTGTGAGACAACCATTCCAACACAGCATCGTCTTTACTTTCCAGATACCACTCCACGTCTGGAGACGATGGTTTTCGACTCTGAAATACAAATGAAATGAAGCTTTACGAAAAACAAAAAAAAAAACGAGAGATTTTGTATATCTGATCTGAAGCTTACTTTGTTCGCGTGTAAAATAATTTTATGATTTCTTAAAACAGGCGAAGAGACGAGATGACTCATCTCAATGCTCCATTCAACATTCCAATTGCCCCACGCGTTTTTCTTCTCTATTAGAAATATTCTCCTGCAATATTTCAATGATTTTCCATTTGACCACAATGAATATTAAAGGTACTTTTTAATACAATCATATTATATTTTAAAATATTTGCAACTCACTGCAATGAAACAAGTGCGATTTTCTTTCCATCATTACCAAGAACTGCATGAGCCCAATACGAATCCTTTGGTGAATAATAATTTTTATTTATGCAATTCCATAGATAATATCCCTTAGCTCTATCACTTGAATATGATTCAATACCCTAAAATTTAAATCATACGATTCACAGTTTAACAAAACACTTTAATTAGCTTAATATAATTATATATTGCAAAGCTATTATGAAAATTATGATAAGACAATTAATCACCGTATATTGATTAATCGCCCGTGGCAAACGGACTCTAGATACAAATTTAAATCCAGCTTCTTGCGCTCTAAAATTGAAATATCATTATGAAATTTAATTAAAAAAATATATATATGTCAATTTCATTAGTTATAAATAAAGAATTGTTCTCGATCAATTGAATACCTCTTAAAAGTATCTGGTATTAATTCTCGATAAAAATGCAAAGATGCATTATCCTTTTTCAGTAGCCTTAAGATCTTCCTTCCTAATGTCTTAAAAAAATACTTCAACTCTTCTTGATGTGTATCTGTGAAGGATACAAATAATTTCATTAATTATTAAAGCTGATGTTTTTAAACCAATTGTATGATAATAATAATAAAAAAAAGTAAGAAATAATCTCACTATCAACTGGTTGCACTACCAATCCTAAGAACGCGAGTTCAATTTCAATCTCAATCAACATGGAATTATTAAACACAGACACGTGGCAATTCATATCTTCGTCGTTTTCAAAACATGACGATTTTCCCTGCAAATAATCAACGTTAAACCAATAGTTCTTTTTTTAAATTAATATATTTACTTATTTCTCTCAATTTACTTTGATCGCTGATGACGATGTTATATGTGCATTATAAAAGTTAAAGACTGTTGGCTGCAACGTTGAATCCACCATAGTGAAACCCAAAAGACACGCCATGTCATAAGTTAATTTCTCAGCTATTTCATCCCCAAATAACAAAACCTTTAAAGAATTCAAATCATTAGAAACATCATTAAAAAGAAAAACAAAAAAACAAAAAAAAGAAACAAAAATTAAATGCTCACCGATTTAGATTCTAACTCTTCTGGCAATTTCACATTGTTGTCGTAAGGATTTCCTAAAACTGCAATTGACAATATCAAAAGATTGAATTGTTGCATTACTTTGCCAGCGTAATAATTCCAGATGTTCGATAAGAAACACTGATTTCTGAAAGCGTGGCCATCAAGCTCGTAAGAAGGCAATCTGTAAAATATACAAAAATTGAAATGATTGGATCAATCAGTTACACAATTGATCACAATGAAAAAGCTCACTTGAATTCTGCTTCCTTTTCAAACGCTCCTCTGCAAGCGTAATCAAAAATCAGCCTGACCATATTGCAATAATCCAAATAATAGCGACACGAATTCGTGACAGTGAGATCTTCAGCTGCTGCCAAAAGTTTAAGATGTATTGTTACTGGAGACACGTACAAACGCTCCACAATGTCTCCTTGTTCTTCATCTCTGTCCTAAAATATTTCACACGATCATTTAATGAGCATTCTGACATCCAATGAAATTGTTATCAATAAGAATGAACAATTCTTTCGTTACCTTTATGCTTTCAGCGTGAAACGAATTTGTGCGATAAGCAGAGAGATCCTTTCGAAGCCTAACTGCAATCGATTGCTGCGTTTTGACTCTTTGTACAATCAAACTATTAACCAAGTGCATCAAAAAATCTTGTTGCAAGTTTAAATTAAATTCTTCGATCATGATGCTGATTTCTCTGAAAGTCCATTTTTCAAAATAAATATCTGATTTTGATTCAGGCGATGTATTGTAAGAGAAAAAAAAAAAATACTTTTTTTATACTTACTTGTAAACATCTCGAGTGGCTTTGCGTTGCTTCAAACATCTGAATTCTACACAGTGCTTCAATTTGCGATTTTCAATAATGTTAGTCAAATAATCTTTACTGTTAAAGTGTAAGATAATGGGAAACACAGCGTCGTGCAATTGATTATCAATCTGTATAAAAATTTAGTGTCATGATTAATTAATAACATTTCTGTTTAGTTGTCGCATTGAAATTAATGTCATTTTCATTTCAATTACCTGAATTTTATGTAAATGACCCTGAAAATAACTCAAAGTCGCGGATTTACGATAGTGAAGCCATAATCCCGGTGAATACGTTCGGCGCATTTTTCCAAAGAATGGCTTCGTCATGTACATCTTCGTTAGATTTATCTGCAGTACAAAAATAATGTCTGAAGCATAAGCGACGAAACGAAAAGGAAATAAATTCTGATATAATAAATCTTACGTCAAGCAAATTTTGGAACTGCGCCCGTTCAAAAGAACGAGCGTATTTATCTTCCAACCAAGCGCTCAATTCCAAGGTCAATCTTTTCCATCTTTGACCTATAAAAACCTCCCAATGCGCCGCGGAATCATTGAGACTGGCATAAGCCAGTTCCTTATTTTCGTCCTTTGAATTTGTCGTCACCTGGTAAAATCCAAATGATTCGGATTTTAATTTACAATCATTAATTAACAATTAAAGATGGTTTCAATGGAATGGCCTTTTACCAGACTGATCCCAAATCCTGCTAAAGCGACGAAGATTTCTTTTTCACTGGCTTCTGGATCAACGAATGTCTTCACTTGGATGAAAATGTTTTCGTCCTGAGTGAACATCAGGACCCTTTGGTCTCTTTCGATGTAGCTCACCCAATAAACAGTTGCGTTATTTCCGTCTTTCGTTTTAGATATGACACCATTGGATTTTGTATGGTCGTTCTGTCCATCGTTATCTGTGTCGTCGCTGTAACTTCCTTCGTCTGTTACGGAATTAGCGTGACTGAGGTGACCAGAACTTTTTGAAAAAGAATTATTACACGATGGCATTTTCAAACTTTTTAGGCCTATCACTTCTCGCCCAAAGCCATCCTAAACAAAGCATTTAATTTACTGTTCAATTAGAAATGATTGGAATGTGTGGTTGGAGTTTTCATCGATTAATTAATTAAAGAAGTATCAATTGAAATGAAAAATTCAGAATAATTGATTAATTTTGGAATTGAAATGACCCTTCTTTGTATCTCTGAAATTTTTTCATTTTTTTTTTTTTTTAAATTGTTCGATGAATTAATCAATGAGAACTTCAGACACATTGATTAGAAACCTTTAGAATTGAAAAGTATACCTTTGTAATTAGCGCCGTAAATCCTTTACTCTCACTCTGATAAACGTTCCAAATCAATTCTCTGGTTTTCGTCGGATCATCCCAGGTATAAAGTATACAGTGCAGTGGTTTCAATAACGTGGCTTGTTCCAGGTTCACCTGATTGATCTTCAAGATCAAATCTTTGCACAAATTGTCCACTCTGACTGGAGCATCGCCTTGACGATATTTATGGAAAGTGATTGTGAATGGCGCACTACTTCCACCTGTGACTTCTACGCATACCGCAGTCTACAAAAATGCACATTATTATATACTGAAAAAAGGAATAAATAAAAATTACTATCTTTGTTGGTAATGCGTTGAAACTTTATATTGGAAAAGATCGTAATTTACCAGAAAAGGAAAGTATATCCGAAAGCACTTTACCAACAAAAATGGTAATTTTTCTAAAACTTTTTCTCCATGTATATATATATTTTTTTTGAGTGAGTGAGAGAAAGAGAAGAATACTTTACCCCATTATCCATATGTAAAACAGTTTTGCCAGCTCTCATGATATTAAAATACTGAGAAACAAGCTGACTATTTTTCCATTTCACCTGCATCTTCATCGACTCTGTGTAAGGCCAAAAAGCTACGCCCTGTCCTGGAAAAAGGTCATTCCAAAGATCAGCCTCTTCATTGTCCTCCATAAACCTGACGGTTCTTTTCGTACGATTAACGATATAGAAGTATGGTAGGAAAGTGACAATTTTCGTGAACAAAGGCGATAGTCTTGAAATGGACATCTCAACGAAGATGCGATACTTTCGTCTCCTCTCCAGGTCTTTACAGAGTATCAAGGACATGGGCCCAATTCCATCCAGCTTGAAAGAAGACGACCAGTCTGACTCTTGAGCTTTTAATCTTATTGATCTCCTTCTCTTTCTGCTCTCCTTCTGAGAGAGAATGACTAACTCTTCTCCTGGGATTTCGTAAATAGTGTTTGTTCGAGACTCCTGTTCGTTGAAATTGAAAACAAAAATAAAATTGTACGTTAGAATTTGCTCGACAGTGGTATCCTAAATTATGTCTGTAAAAGCCACTTACTCCGATATTCAATGGTAGGCCAGTTTTATTAATGATCCAATACTGAGCGTAAACGTTCACTATCCAAGAGGTCGTTCTGTTGATTTCCACGCACAACAAGAAAGGCTTTGCACCAGGTGTTTCGCATTTATCAGCGACCATCTTAACGTACTTCCTCTCGACAGTTTGTGTGATTTGTAATTTCCCTGTCCATTGGTGTCCAAGATGACGAGGAATCTAAGTGAACGTTTGAACATTTTGTATTTTCAATTTCTCAAATCATGATCATTGAATGGCTCTGTGAACTTTACCTTAACGTTAACTTCAAACTCCTTGTTACACTGAATAGAATAAACATTCGTTCTCTCTCCTGGTTCTATCCTCATTTCATAATCTACACAAGGGATAACAATATGTACAGGGAAGGGCAGTTTATTGTCGAAAATAAGAGGCGGTAAGATTTTAATGAGGTACTCGGGCGTGCGGCTCACGGCCGGAGTCATCGCGGCATTTTTGCAACACATTGCCTTCAAGCTGAAGACAACAGAACCATCCGAAGACTCTTCCTTAGACTTGCAACAAATGTCTTTCGTTGCGTTTATATTTTCGTTCATGTCTTGCCAAAAGATTCCTTCGGTGCTCACGTGGTACTTCCTAAAAACATTAATCATTAATGAGACTGAAGTTCTCATCGATTAATTCATCGAAACATTTGAAAAATGAAAAAAAAAATTGAAATTGAAGAAAGTTCAGTTGAAATAATCCTTCTTTTTATCTTTGAAATTTTGCATCTTTTGAATTTTTCAATGAATTAATTGATGAGCACTTCATATACGTAATAATTAATTGTTTATAAATATTATTCTTAGTATAAAAAAAATTTTAAGTACTCGTTGTCAGCTGGTAAAACGTGTATAGAGCAATGATAAGCTATAAACAAGGGAACATCATAAACCCCTTCTGGTTCAACAATTGCCATTCTCATGTTATCTGCAAATGGATTCAAGGCCTGACCAATGTGATCTAGATTCAATTTTTCCGCTGCTTGCTTTTTGTAATACAATTCTAGGATACAAGAGGTTTCATTTCGAATCTGAAATATGTGTAATATAAAATCATTAGTTTCTTTTATACTTATTTTATAAAGTCTTTTGTGTGCTTCAAAGGCGCACCTGCAATGGAGATCGTACTGTGATTGTTTTATGCAATTGCCAATTGATATGAATTTCCACTACCACGTGATAACGAGTACCATCTTTGATAGGTCTCAGTGGAACTAAATTGTAACTCTGTCTTTTCATCTGACTACTGTAAAGCATTAGATTCTCGAATCCTGAAAAAAAAAAAAGAAAAGAAATTTATCAGTTAATTAATTAACAATGCATGCACTGAGAAAACTGATTTATGAAAAATTACTATAATCTTTATTAGCCGAGCTTTATCGAACTGATTTCTATTTTTTGGTCGTAAGTATAAAGGAGATTTTACTGTAACTATAGGAAAAATTCAGAAAAAAATAAAACAAATTTAATAACAAAATTTAATTTTTCCTATAGTTATAGTAAAAATTTTCTTAAACAGACCTTCCATGGAAATTCGAAGGCGTTCTTTGGTAACTCGATTGTACACCGCGAGCACCGATTCGCTCTCCGCGAAAGAGGTAGAAATGTAATCGTTTATTTCTTTGCATTCGTTAAAATCCCCTTTGACGTCCATAGAAAAATCAAGGCCGTTACAGTGACTCATTGGGGTGTTGCATTCTGAGTCAGGAGTCGTGGGAACGCTCGTCGGTGAAGTGGTTTTTGGGAAACTCTGAGACGCACATAATATCAAATCGTCCTTCGACTTGGTTCCCTGAAAAATATATTTTAAATTCATAAAATGCGATAACACAATAAACAAATTTGGAATTTTACAAAATCATATCTTACATCTTTTCTAACGAGAAACTCAATTTTACTAGGACAACCAATATTATTCTGTAAATAGAGTTTTCCAACTTTTGCAGGTACAATTGGGATGCCCTCTTTTTCCTTGTTAAAAGCATTCATGATCAGATCAATAATCGCAATGGTGTTGGATGAAATCGTCAAATTGATCATGTCCTTTGAATGGATTATAATGTGCGTTGCTCTGTTACACATTGTTCTAGTGTTTTGTGTATTACTTTTGGTCACATTATTTGATGGTACGTCTATGATATGGCGGTCTAATAAAATACATAAAAAAAAAAAAAAATACAAAATATTAATAAATTATTACAAAAATTGTGCACATGGACAAATACTTTACCCAAAATGATTTTACTCGAAAGTATTTTGTCTTCATGTACATTACAATATATAATGATTCAATTTAAAAATGAATTTAAAATAATGTATGTTAACATTTCGGAAATGACAAATGACTTAATGAACACTGACTTAGCCACCAGTGTTATGAACAGAAATCCAAATTGTATCCGGCTTCGGACACCATGACAAGTGAGCTCTGACTTAAACTAGAAACATATAAATAACAATTATGTACTACAATCTACGGTGCATTCCGGTGTTAGTTCCAGACCTTCGTCCTCGTCTTCGTATTTGCTAGACTCATCGGAATCACTACGTTCTTCGTCGTTGCTGTCCATCGTGAGCAAGTGTCGGAACGTCTGGTTCAATTTTTCCGAATTCGTTTCGTCGTCTGTGTTGTCCGAATCTTCGTCAATTTCAAAGCTGTAATTTATATCTGCAAAATTATTTGCAAAAAATCAATAATCAGTTTTTGAATCTTAAATTCAGATTCATTTTTAATCTTTATTATGTTTGAGTACCGTTGATTTTGGACGAAACATTCTTTGGGGCAATGAACACCATGTCTTCGTTAGCTTCGTCTTCGCTGCTGGACAATTCGCGTCTTCTTTTCTTTTTCAATGAGCTTTGCAAAATTTGATTTCTCGATCTCATCAAGTACGAATTCACTGGGAAACATTCTGCTTGATATATCTGAAGGAAAGGGTAACAAAATTAATTTCGTTTTCATTCATCGAATGACGATTAATGATGAATTTACATACTCTAAACATAATTTCCCAAGGCCTAAATTTGTTGATATGATTGCATTGACAGAGCTCTATAAGTGGTTCCCATTTTTCTCTGTTAACGTTGTAACAAAACGCACAGACCTTTAAACCAAATTGTAACTGAAAATTATCGTCCCAATCATTTATATTCCCTTGCAGCTCCAACTTGCTTCTGATTATGGGCACTTTTTCCAATGTTTCTTCCAGGACGAATAGTATCTCGATTGTAATTGGTTTCACTTCGCAGATCTTAACACTTTTGCTACTTTTATTTTGTGCATTAGTTTTCTGTATGTAATCTGAAAGAATTGAGTTAACAGACATTAACGAAAGTTTAAACAAATTTCTTCATTAATTTTGGATTGTCATAATTAAGTTACCTTGTTTGATAGGCTTCTTATAAGCTATTCGAGAAATTTCTTTAGGACACCACAAATAACACTGAGTACCAGAAGATGTATTGTTGGTCTTGCTTTGCTCCTCAAAGTCATTTCTTTGGAAGAAATTCAAGCCATCGTTAATTATCTGAAAACAATAATTGTTATTTCATTAAAAGAAGAAAATAATACCCCATTTGTCGTTTCATGTTGATCGACGCAATGAATAATGAGATAAATTATATTTTAATTTGGCGCATTGTACTTACGCTCGTAAACGTAGTGATTACACCGACACACAGATGAAGATTAATTGGACTGATAGCCACATTGACGCGAACGTCAGAGTCCTGGATATTTTCCTTCTTGTGTATTTCCATGTCGCAGGGACGTAACACCCAGTGTGGGCTTTGATCTTGGCTCTTGCTTTTGGCTCTGACGTCGGATAGGGTGAAAACTATCGAGGAAAATCCTTTGTGCCTGCTTTTCTCTATCGTCATTTCAGCCTCGATTAAAACTGCATGCATCTTATCTGATTTTATATTCCCGTAGAGCCAAAGTTCTGGTTTCCTCAATCTCATTGACATGGAATATCCTAAAGAGATTCATTTTTCGTTTTAAATTATTTTATTTTATACAATTCCAACAATTTTTTCATCCAGACAAACGATCATTATAATCTGTAATCTTTAAAAATAAAACTTACCGGATTGTTCTTCGTTACGAATATCCCGTTTCAAATAGTTAGCTTCAATATTTCTCTTTACAACATTTTTCTGTTAAAATGACATCATTACGTTTAATTGAAAGTCACTTAATCAAATGTATATAAATCAAATGATAAAATTTTGTCTTACGATGGTCATTTCATTGTCTTCGTAAGCTTCATTGACAACACCTTCGTCCACTTGTTCGTGAGGAATTGAATCTATGAGATAATGTCCAAGTTCAATGAAAAATGACATCGAAACATTGAGTTGTAATTCCTCGATTAGCATATCTAGACAAGCATCTCCGGTGGGGGTTTTGTGGAAGGTGACATCGAGTGCTGGAGGCATGGACACATAGATTTGAGATTCTGCACTTTTCCCCACGCGTTTCAGTGGCGATTGGATAATCCTATAAGACAGATTTTAATGGATTAAAAAAAAAAAAACTGAGAACGATAAGAAAATATTTCGCATGAAAAATCACATCGAATGACATTACGTTTTGACGATATTTCCGCTTCTCCTCATGTCCTCGAGGGAACAACTTTTAACAGCTACTTTTGTGTTTAAGCTTCTGTCACTAAACAGATCCAGAGTTACTGTAGCTTCTCCAAAAGTAAATTTGCACAAACCTTGATTGAGATCTCTTACTGGCGAACTCAATACCTAATATCATACAAAAAAATTAATTATAATTCTTTACAAAAAGAAAAAATCTTCAATTAAAAAATGAATTAGAAATAAAAATATTACTTCGTCAGAATCTGAAAATAAGTTCAAATGCAATCCATCGAAAGTTAACTTCATACAGATTTCACAATATGGTTGCTCGTCTTGAGAGAAGAAAGCTTCCAATTTCCTGACCACTGCATCTTGAGATCTGTTACTGTGTATATAAGAATTGGTGTCGTAATCAAACGACGGATCATAAGAAGGAAGGAGTTTTGACATGTTGTCCTCCCAAATGGAGAACATACAGGTCAAATCTTTCTGGGCAAGGTTGATGGAAACCAGGTCCATAGAACCTTGGACTTCATATATAATGTTATGGAGGTGACACTCCATATCCCTTTTGACCATTATTTTCCTCTTTACATCGTAACGAAGATTTATACCATCTATGATTGGTTCCTAAAAATAATTCAATGAAAAAGAAAATTTTTTATTTTTCGTTTCTTAACATATTGTTAACATATTGTTCAAGATTAATTGGGTTTAATTTGTTAAACTAACTCGCATTTCCACATTTCCAGTAAGCGTCATAATAGCTCTAAAGAGCATCATAGCTTTAAGTTTTATCAAAATATTATCTATGATGTAGCTACAATTATGATCTTTTTGATTCTCGAAGCTGTTGTTCCTTGATAAAGGTTTCGATGACTCGCTTTTCTTGAAAAAGTTTTCTATGGATAAGGTTCCTGCAATTATAACAAAAAAAAAAAAAAAAAAAAACAATTTTATTTTATCACTCTTCTTGAAAAGAATATAGCCTTTTTCATTTCTTGTTTCTCACCTATATCAAAAATAAGTAAACTGGGGGAGTTTTTTCGTTGAGGCAGAAGTAACGTTGGTCCTTGTAAATCAATTGACACTCGAAGTTTGGTCTCGCTCCTTCGAAAAGCCTGAATGCTCCAAGCAACTAATTCTTTCGTTTTCACAGCAACTCGTTTCCAATACACCAATATGAATGGAATTAAAAATCTCTACAAAAAACATCACAATACAAATAATCTTGTAAACTTTAACTAAGTTAAATTTAAGAAAATATTTTACCTGACAATCCCTCAACATTCTGGATATGAAAACATAATTTATCCTCCCAACTGAAAGCTTAAAACTTCCGTCTGTCAAAATTCCTACTTGCTTTGTGTCTATATCAGAACATTTGTACAATTTTGGCGTGTGCCTGACATATTTGAGATCAAAGACCTTGTCATCCTCGCTAGTTAAAATCTGAAATTTCAATTCAATATTTAAGTATTATAATTTACAATTTCTTTTTGTTTCATTCGTTGAAAAGTATGAATGTACTTTGGTATAAAGACTAGTATCGTTAAGATCTTCGATACTCAAACTTCTGAGATGAGCTCGTAATATCATCCTCTCGTTAGCGTTGTAAATACAATCGTTCTCCAATCCAATAATTCTCACCAGCAGCAAATCTTCATCCTTGTTACACAACTTTAATGCAAAGGTATTCAGTCTTATAGAATAGCTGAGCTTAATAGCACCTGTAAGAAAGGATAATATAACAATTACCAAAAAAAAATAAAAAGAAAACATACATTTACAATCTCATTACACTTTTTTTTTTTTACCTGAAGGAACAGGGGGATCGTCTGTTGTTTTCTTACAATAAGTTATACCAAATTGAATTAGGTCCAAAATATTTTCAACAGCTTTCGTTCGACAAATACTGCAACAATTATCATTATCATTATTATTTGTTCATAGAAAAAATAATATTATTAAAAAAACAATTATATTTCATAAATGATACTGACTCTCGCAAATTAGTAACGAAATGTTTCAGTTTTATAAAAATGCATTTGTGAAAAATAACGTTTAGATTTGTGATGTTCATGACCCAAGAGCATTCAACGTTCTTGAAGTATGTTTTAAAATCTGGGCAGTCAGCTCTGATCTATAATTAAATATCAATTAATAGGGTAAAATGATTTAATAATCAATGAACAATTCTTCTTGTTTGAAAATCTTACCTTTCGATAAGAAAGGGTAAAAACTTCGAAGGTATTATCTGCGGATATTAATTCCAAATACGAACCGGTTATGCCAACCTCAGTTTTGTCGGCCAAAAGTATTGTTCCCAATCCTGACTGTATGGCAAATCCATATCGCATGATGGCAGTTTCCAAATAAACGTTGCCAAACTTTAGGATCAAGTATGGTTCGTATCTGCCATTGGATCCACTTTGTCCAAAATGAAATGACAACTAAACACAATATCTTCGTTTATTAGGAATATCCCCTACCCTTTTTAATAACTCTATTTTCCTCTAATTAATTCTCTGAAACACTTACTTCGCCAATAACAAATCTCAGCAAAAGATTAATATGGTTGTGTGGTGATACAAAATCCTCAAAACCAGAAAAATTGGACGACTTAAACCACTGTTCCAAATCCTCCTCACTTATTTCCGATGAAATAATACTTCTATGATTTAAAATGAACAAAAGTAATTAAAATATGTACCAATTTATCGTATATATAAAAAAAAACATGTGGCTGTTATAAAATGTACCTTTCTACGTCCTGTACATTGTAATTTCCAAAATCCTTGGCCATAAATTCTGTCTTAGTGTTATTTGTCGTTGCAATAGAAGCCCAGACGATGGTGGATCGCACCCTCGTAAGGTCAGACGAGGACAAAGTTGCTGATCTCTTCTGCAATTGTGCACACCTGATGAACGACGCTCTCATTTCCTCGACGTCGCCTCGACTGGGTATCGTTAGCAAGTTTAAAAAAGTCATCAGCAATCGAACTTTGTTTTCTGACAGGTTGAATTTTATTTGTGAAGCTGACACGTTGAGTTTAACCCTGGAATTTTATGATTACTTCAATTATATAATTGAAAATGGAAACATTCTTTTTATTTTATTGAATTTAATTTTCACGTGCTTTGGAAGAATGCGATATTCCGGCCTTATACTGCAAGCCACTGTAACATTCGCTTGAAGTTTGGGAATGACGTGGTACTCGGATTCTTTAAGCTTTCGAAATTCTCGCCAATGGTCCCCTGTTAAAACAATGTCATTTAAATCTTTATCTTTTCTTTAAGTCGTTTCTTTATTACGAATATTTAAAAATATTACCTCCGTGACAAATTAAAATTTGACCATCGGTCAAAACTATATGCAATCTATCGTACAACAATTCCTCTAATTCCATCACAGTCGCGTCTTCCAATTGCACATCCAGCGGCTGTAATTCTGTCTTCAAAGTCAGCCTACCAAAATCAAGTAATAAAATGTGCCCCTCCCTAAAATAATAATAATAATAATTAAAAGAATATTTATCATCAGCAATTGTTTCTTAAATCGATGCTTTTGGTGTTAAAAGTACCTTTGCAATGTTCCATGTTCTGGAAACACTATATATGGTCCTTTAATATCCATCTTAATATCAAATCTTGTGGTTCTGGACAATGCCTTTTCAGACACCTGTGCGATTTGGTTTTTAATTTTCATGTAAGCCTTGTACAAGGAACTCGTAACTGTTGGTACGTGGGTTTCACTTAATTCAAAGAACTGTATCACTTCGGCAACGGTATACTTTAAAAAAGAAAAATGAAACCAAAATTCAAGATCACCTTTTAAGAAAAAGTGTTTCTAAACATCGCAAACAGAGTTAACATCAAGATACTTTACATTATAATAGGTCGCTTCGATAGGCTCCAGGGTTACAGATAAATCATAATTGCTGTGAGTCGTCAGGGCATTCTTCTCAAAATCAATCGCCAAGAAATTAGAAGCCACGTTACCTGGAAGAACAATATTTTCTGTGAGATTAAAGGGTGATTGGAGCTCGGGAAATTTTCAATAATATCTACCTGTTAAAACTGTGTTTGTGGTGACAATGGTGACGAGGTCGTTTTCGGATGATACGCCCTCGATCACGAAGCTCTCGGCTCGCGCGGACACTTTGAAAGAGGACGACTCTGGTCTCGTTTCGATGCTCGCCAAAAATTGTGTCATACTAATTATCAGAATCTCCCTATCGTTATTTAAAAGGCACAACGAACAGTTTGCCAAAGTGAAATTGTACTTTCGATCTGAAACAAGGGAACTCGTTTACAAAATGTCCAGACACTCGTACATCGAAATGGAAACAAATAAAAATTACCATCTTTGTTGGTAATTTCGCTGGAAAACTACCATCTTTGTTGTTAAAATTTGCTAGCTCGTTGAAAAGATATTAATTTTTCCCTAAAAGATCGTAATTTTCCAGATATGGAAAGTATATCAGCACTTTACAAACAAAGATGGTAATTTTTCTAATGTTTTTTTCTCCGTTGTAACAAAAATAATTAATTTCTTCCAAATAAAATCCATTACCAAAAGTGTTAGCTGACTTTTCAGGACTGGCCTTAACTTCAATAATCTCATCATTGTTGGGAATATAAATGTTCTTCTCGTCAAAGCTGTTGGAATTGGACGAAGAGTCTTGTGACTTTTCACAGTGCACCAATCTCAGTACAGTGGCGGATTCTCCGGGTTCGACCGTGACTTTGTCAGGATGCAAATTACCAAGGTCAATCTTCGCGTGTTCCCTCGCTATGACGATGTTGAGTATCGTCAGGCTGTCCTCGTACTTTTGCAGGTCCAGTTTGAGTTCAGTGTCGTTGGGTTTCAGTAGAGTCTGCATGTACGCCTCTTTGTACTTTTTGTAGTTGGTTCTGTGTGTCTGGATATGTTTCCATATGTAGGGTCTGATGTTATAATCCAGGACTGCGTTGTAAGCGTACTTCCACCATTGTTTAACACCTCCTGATCGTATTAGGACGTTTGGGCGATACTTTCTATATTTCCTAAAATCATAAATTAGGTTTTCATTACAAATGTGCACGCAGAAAAATAAAATTTTACTATAATTTGAAAATGTGCTAAAGAATACAGAAAAAATTACCATAAATATGGCAAATTTATAACAGTTTGCCACAATGTATAATAAATTTTATGGTAACATTTTTCTCAATGTAGATATTTTATAATTATCACAAACATCTGTTGGAATATTTATTTTATAACATCTCAATATAATTTCACTGTAAAACTTATTTACCTATTAATATTGGCCCTTTGGAGTGAATCGCGTAGGTAACAAAATGCAGCATACTGCTGTTTGGAAACCTGCATGGCAATGTCTTGCAGAACAATATCGACTAACATTCTGGAAATTTGGGCGTTGTTGTTTTTGCTCATGATTACTTTCACTTTTGTTGTAAAAGGTTTGATTACTGAAAAAGAAAAGAAAATTTTTAAATGACATCAATGCACGTTTTCCTTTTCATTCAAAAGTTCATGTTTGGTCTATAACATCAGTGGTCACACACGTTGATTAAGCATTAACGGATATTGAGATTCACGTGAAATATCCTTAACCATCGGAACAATTTCCGGTGGAAAACTACCTTTTATAATTGCTGGCATGAATATGTTTCATGAATTCTTGGATGACCTAGTGTGGAATGGATGAAATTCTACTTTTCTTTTTTTTTTGGCGAAAATAATGAAAGAAGTTATTGCTCCCAAATATTTGTTGGTAAAATAAATTTGTTCTTTTAATAAAGATCCTGAACATTTTTCGAGCTCGCATTTGGAAAGTAACAACATTTTCTACTTACAAAATTGAAACTCTTGGTTGTTCATTCCAAAAGTTTGCAACGATCGACACATAGATTCTTTCCAAGACATCAAACTGTTCATGTCCCATTCTCGAGGGTAATTTTGGAAACATGATTCTGCTGTTGGGTTTAGGTACACCGATAAGGACTCCACTTTCATAAGCTGATACACCGATGTAGAGTTAGCTGAAGTAACACCTGGTTTCCATTTGCTAAAATCGTATATACAGGACATACAGACTCGCATATAACTTTTAAAACATCGAATATCTCGTTTCGCAAAATAAACTTTTTAACTTCAACTTTGTTTGAAGGTAACTTCATTTTCAAAACTTACAACAAACTCAAATAAATGAAACATAAAAAAAAAAAGAATTCAATTCAGTTTAAATTTGCAATTTCAAGAAATTTAATTGACAACAATTATTTTACGTGAAATGATCTTACTTATTTGTAGTTGCTATGGATAAACTTTGAAGACAAATACCACCAACAGTGTGTAGATCACCTGCTAAATTTTCTTCGTATCTAATGTGCACATTGTTAACAGTAATTTGGAAGTTTTTCACTACAGACGACAAAATGTTATCAAGAAAACCTGAGAGGAATGAAAAAAAAAAAAAAAGAAAGAAAGAAAGAAAAAATTTAGTTCACCGAGTTATGGTTTGGGTTTATAAAAAAAAGTTAGGAAATTGAAGGTACTTGAAATTAAATGATGGTCTCCGTCAAGGTCTTCCAGTATCTTTTTCTTGGTTGCCCTGATTAGTCTCTTTTGAATCTCTCCGTCGTAAGGTCCAGAAGTCTCTGGCGTTGCTACTATATATACATCCTAAAGTATTTTATATGCAATTATTTTTACATGAAATATATTTTTGAAAAAGTTTTAAAAAGAAAAAGTTTCTTTTTAACACGTACCTCGATGCAAAGTATTACAGGCTGTGCAAATAAATTGACCCAAGGTATCATCAATGATATTTTTCCAATTAAACCTAATTGGACCTTAATTGGTATTCCCAATTGATACTGAAAATTTTTAATAGATAAAAAAATTTGATATAATTTTAATTTGTCTTAAAGATAAAGAACAATCACATTGATGATGAATCTAAAGTAAGATTTAGGAAATTCCAGATGATAGGCACATGGTGTGAAAGGATCAATATTTATTTTATGATCATTATCAGATTAACAGTATGGGGGTTTTCAGGTCATTTATAGATTACAGATATACTCTGGTAAACTATTTTTCGAAACTTATTCTTATCTCAGAAACTTTATTTCATACAAAAGATGAGTTATTATATTCAATAACATCATAATTTTGCTTTTATTTTTTAATTAAGTTATTGATTATGTTTTCTCTTGTTCAAATCTTTTATAAAATTTTGTTTTTTATTTTTTTTGTAAATGTATAATTAATTATCCTTCAGATTTCATCTTCGATGAAAAAACATCCAGCAGATTTTTGTCATTTGTTGATTCTCACACCAGACTTTTTACAGAGAGATAGATCATTTATAATCCAACCATTAGATGAAATTTATGTCACAGGGGAGAAAGAAATATATTCACAAATATTAAAGGCTGAAGAGTTTATGACGCATAATTTTGGATTATTAAATTTGCTAAAGTTCTCTTTATTGACTTAATATTTCATAAAATATGCTATCGCACATTTCACTTAGAAAAAGGTTTTGTAAATAATGAATATCGATTTCTGTCAATTCAATTTCTGCAAAGAATTTTTTAATTAAATGTCACGAAAGTAAAGATAAACGTTATTTGATGTTAACTTTCAGTAAAATCGAAAGTTTAATGAAAACTTAATTTCAATAATAAAGGCATTGTTTCCACGTTTATTTATCTATTCTGTTTGTAGTAATTAAATTAGCGACGTTATTATTAAATGTGAAAGTTGAATGAAATGTTAAATTGAAAATAAATTACGTATCGTACATTATTACAAAAAGCTTTATCTTTATGATAACAAAAATCTAGTTACAAATTGTTTTAGGTTTATTTTAGGACTTTTTCAATGCGTAAAAACCAATTAACTTAAAAATTCTCGAGGTCATCTTCTTGCAATCTAACATTTCACAAAATCCTAACGAAAAAAAAAAAAAATCAACGTTACTATTTTAACATTTTTCCCAAGAAAAATCTAGGTCTTAAGAATTTGAAAGGTCATCTTCTTGCAAATTATGATATACCGAAATAATGTCATTCTCAATAAAGCCATCTTCTTGCAAAGTAACACTGTGAATGAATTTCAATTGAATTCTAAAGGTTCTTTCGCGAAGACCTGAACTAAATATAGGTGATACCATATTTGAGTGTACGTCTGGATGACGGTCCCAACGAATGACAGTTTTCTCAATAAACAAACGATCTTGGACATTCGAATTGATTGCGTACCAGTGCCTCGGGCTTCAATCTGAGGTCCGTGAGGCACGTGTCGCCTGAGAAAATGCCGACATTGAAGTGCTCGGTGTCCAGGTCCTCGACGTATCTGCCGAGGAGACGATTCAAGAATGCGGCGACCGCTCCTTCGAACATTTTGAATTTTTGAGTTTTGAAGCGCGCAGACAACGACGATGAGGTAGCTGACACAGGGTTTTAACAAAATAATGCTTTTTATTCTATTATTGGTCACGCGCTGTTACATTTGCCAACGACACCGCACTCTCGTCCATCGAGCTCGAGTCTCAATTCTTGAAAATTTTCAACTATCGGATTTCTCGTGCGCCAAGACCACCCTCTCCGTAGGTGCACACGGTCCGACCTGTCCCTCGCACATGCGCCAGATCTCCTAGATTATTGATCTCCGTGATTGCACGATTTTACTACCCTTACTAAATTACATTGTAAAATTACGTTCCAACAAATTAGTTTCTAATGTATTACAGGAATTTGCATTCAGAGGGATGATTTTAGATGTTTGCCTCAAGTAAATGGATACTCGAGCGATCGGGAACCAAAAGATCGCTTTTCCAAGAATGCTCGACAAATGTTCAATTATCTTCTGATTTCTTGCACGTCCAAATATGCAGAAGGATTGTTTATTATTTAAAGACATTCGACTGGAATAGTAAAGTTCAGATTTACATGACGCGTTTCATCCGATTGGCTTCAAATTTATCCCACATCTAGGTGAAAGTTTCCTCTACAACATAGCGTTATAGTATTTTAATTTATTTTAATTCCCGCCGTACTGTGCCGTCCTGAATGCAG
>JABFQA010000584.1:0-18493 GCA_022817065.1 Probaryconus sp. ZL-2020 | reverse complement strand
GAAATCTTTTTTTTTTTTTTTTTTTTTTTTTTTTTTTCATTTTGATCGTGTATTATTTTCACGTGGACCCTTTTAAATTGACGAAAACAAATCGTAATCAGTTTGTGCCCACGCAAAAAGCACGTACCGTTGAAACAAACGGAAAGATACTCAAATGCTCGCTCCATTTTCAAGCATTATTTCATCGAGAATTCAGCGAGGAAATTCCAATTTAAAGTTTCAATTTTTGTTCAATTGCACGGCGAAAGAAGCAGGATAAAAGGCGGAAATAAAACATTGAATGTTTTATTCAAAATAACGGAATAAAGATTATTTTTAAATAACTCCGTTTGATGAATAGCAAATATTATAGTTAAATATGTATACAGTATCAAAATATTTAGAGGAAATAATTGTAGAATTGATTGTATGTGAAATTAGAAAATGTTTTAGTTTATATTTGATCGTAACGAATTGCAACGTCATTCTTCAAAATTTCATAAAAATGGCAAAATTAAAGTTTTTAAGTGATAATAAATAAATTCATGTAGATTTTCTGCTTTTACAATAGACCTCACAGATCGCTGAGATCTTCGTTTCGTCTTTCAACTTTGGTCACGTTATTATACATGACTATAACGTAAGCTTTATTGCCCGTATTAAATAATAATAACCCTCAATCACGCGAATCACACGGTAAATGTATGCTCAACAAAGGATTTTCCTCGCAGCGGTCAGAAACGCGTAGGACGTCGATATGGCTTCGACAACGAGATAAATTATTTGTGCGACAGGGGTTAGCGTTGTGAACGGATAAACAGCTAATCCCGCAAATACTTCTCAATCTACATTTTGGAAAATCTATGAAACTGGTGATAGACATCTCTAAAGAAATTCCTAAATATCTAAATCGATTGTTTTCACTGTAAAAGAGGAAACAAAAAAAAAATCAAATTCAATAGCTTAACAAATTGTTTAAAAAGGTCATGAGATTTTTCATTCTTATAAGAATCTAATCAAATCTTTCAATCACGTTCCGACACTTGGGCAGAACAGCAACAGAAGTTGCAGCAAAACACTGGGCTTCGAGTAGGATGAAATCGAATTCTCGGGCACGATGAGACGTTATTTCTATTCCATGGAGAACTGGTTCTTGCATCGTCGAAGGCGAAGTGCGCTTCGCGCGTGCCACTCGCGTGTGTCACGTGTCTCTCGAAGAAAGATACGAAGCAGAACAGGTATACGCGTTGAGCGCTTGTGTAATGGGAACGCCGGTGTGTACGTACACTCGTGTGCCAGAGCCTGTCTTTCTCTTTTCAGTTAACCCGAGAACTCTTTCGTCTTGCTCCATCGCTTGCATAGAATATTGTTCTTTTGATTTCACGGAGACGTCGCTTCCATTGCGTGTACTTTCACTTCGCCAACATTATTTTCTGCGATTATTTTCGACTCGTGTAATTAAATTACTTACCTTATTTTTGTGCAATTCTGACTAATGTACTTTTGGTGTGCAAAATTTTACGTTCGCAATTGATTCGTTCGCGGAATAAATTACAGGTGAAATAGGGACTTTCATTTTAAAAGAATTTACTTCTTTTTATATGTATTTTGTTTCGTGAAATACATTTACTTTATTTCCTTTAATATTTTTATAATGTTTTAATCTTATAATAAAATTATTTGAAGTTTTGATAATTCGGTTATCACATAATTAGTTAATCCAATGAACAACATTATGTTTAACAAAGTTTGATAGAATATTTAGTTACACGATAAATAGTTTCAAAGTTATGATATTATTACATTATTTGCAAATTCTAAGCTACGCAATGTTTCGTTATTGTATATATTTATGAAAATACCGACATAGATTTGCAAAATTTGCAAAATTATATTTCGGAGTATTGAATGGATTATATAATTACTCGCTTATTTCGACGAGATATTTATACAGCCATTACAAAACATTGAAAATTATATCAAAGATAACAAGCTGAATAAAATACAAAATTCGTAAAAAAATATCTTTCTATAATCACGCAATGAAAGTTAGTGAATATTGTACACAATGTTGAACGCAAATTTATTCATTATTATTATTTGCCCAGTTTACACAAAGAGTAAATTTATTTAAAATTTAATCAAAGTTGTTGAATTTAAATATTCGCTGAATGCATATTGCAAGTGTAAACAGAAATTCAAAGTTTTCAACGTAACGTTTCTAAAACAAATTAAAATATATATTTTGACATGCAAATAAATTCGATTAGTTGTGAATAAACATTCTATAGATTTTGCGCTGAACGCGAGATACACTGGTTGGTTACCGTGGGAATCTAGACGCGTGCGTAGAAATGCTAATTTAATGCGATTCGCTTCCCGCGGAGCTGCAGTTAGTTTTATACTTGTACAAACGGAACAAGAATTTTTAATCTCTCTAACATATTTTCTTTCCGCAATACTGCTGCTACTGTATATGGAAAAACAATATGTTAGATCAACAACCTGATCTCTTGCGCTGAAAGGAAATTGAATTTCGAGGAAAACGATAATAATGCTTATATTTTTATTGCAAAATTCATTGAAATAATCAAAACAAACTTTGAATTTATTTTTCTCAGTTTAGGCAAAAAGATACAATAACAACTACAATGGTTTTAGAAGCAGATTAATTTCTGCAAAATTCAATATCTGTTACAAATTGCACAAATGATTGTGAATTTTCATGCCAAAATATAACACTGTAACTTATTACTTATTAAAAACTGAAAAATTACAAACTTTCTAGTAATTAATAGCATACATAAAATAGCTAATTGATCCGTGAGAAAAGACTAAGCTTTCATTAACTTGTATTTTGTAAAACGGCTTGTTCTGTGTTACGTAAAGCGTTATACATTTCCTTGTTAATAAAATTCTAAACCAATTATTAAATAAATAAATAAAAGGATCAATAAAAAAAATTGAAATATAATTACAATGAAAATGAAAGAATATTGCACTTCAGTTGTTCGGATGGTAAAATTGCCATTCGTATAATACAAAATCGATTTCCTTTTAATACCTTTTACTTTTGAACGGAAACCTATATACCATAAAAATCATTTGCCTATATTTTCTAAACTGTGAAATAGTTAGAAAAATTTCAATCGATAGCCGTCCATCCAGTAATTGCTAATGAACACTATATATACTTAACTTGGGAATTTCTTTCATTGTAGACGTTTTCCAGTTTAGCGGCGTTAAAAATGGAGTTCGTTTAATCTTACATTAAGTCCCTTGTAAATGTTCATTTAATTGGAAAAATTTGTTCTGAATTAAAACCACGACTTCAGTAATCCCTTAGGCATTAACATAAATTTGCGAAATTGTGCAAGAATGTTCCGTCTTGAATTCCGTTGTTTTTATTGTTCATAAGTATACAGTGAGAATTTACATTTTCTCGATTCAAAGGTATACGCTGAATGTTCGTTTTATTTGCGATGATAGTTTTTCAAGAATATTCGCATTTATCTGAATATTCATGAGAACAAGACACCTATAAGCTCTCTCGCTAGTCAGACTTTTTTCGGCGATATTATTTTTATAATGAAAGCGGGCCTCAGTTTTGTTCCACTAACACAGGTGCGCAATCGTCGGTGCGTATTTATGAGCGCAATCTGACGCTCACGCGGCATGAGGTCTCTGACATTTAAACATTTTATCAGATCATTTATATCGCATGAAGAGCCATAAAAATAGGCGGCGGGGTATAGGCATTTACATGAGAAATGGCTGAAAACGCGGGAATTAATTAGGCTGCCATGAAAAGCAATCGCGGTTTTGTTTATGGTCACTTGCGGACGTTTCATGGTTACGATTGTGAGAGTGCGACAAGGAGCATCAGTATCGCCCTTTGAAAGGTGAGACTCTTTCCGCGTGTTTATGAGACACCTTCTTTCGCTTGCATGGCTTTTCGCCAAACGAGCTCTTCAGAAACATCGCGATGAAATTCTGATGCCCCCAAGCTACCAATAATCGAAATTTCTCTTGCACGAATGTTGTGATTCTTTGTCGAGATATTGCAAATGGAAAATACTCCGGGGATAACAATTTTCGTTCCTTTCAAATCTCACCTTACCTGCTATTTGTTGTAACAATTTTTAATAACAGTTTCAAACTGAAAGTAATGGATAAGTAATTGCAAAAAAAGGAGAAAGAAATTCACTGATGTTTTCTCAATTATATCGGTTTTAGTTTCCGAGTCTTATAAAATCCATGAGTTTAGTGAATGTTAGACTATGTAAAACAATTACCGTTTTAAATTGAAATGTTTTGCAAAGCACCAGCTGTAATTCTGATCTTACAATATTAAACAATAATTATTGCACCGAAATGAAGGCCGAAGTGAAGTTTTTTTTTTTTTTTGTTCTCCCCAAGACTTACCGTTAAGCAATAGATTTTACAGTTTCAATTATGGATTCTTATGAAACAACCTCGTAAAAATAACACATCCGGATGAACTCTGACGTGAGATTTTAAGACTTAATCATTTTAATTGCATCTTATCGGCGATGATGAGCCAGCGCTTTTCAAAAAACGTGTAACGCATTTGGCAGCCACGCCTTTCCATAAAACATTGTCTAATGTGTCTAATTATAGAGCACTGTTTGAACACTCAATTATCAAGCTTTCGTATCTCCGAAAGTGGTATCATCGCTAAGACAGCAACGTCGCCGGTGCTTTCAGACTGTCACACGTTGACAGCCTTGTGACTCCAGTGAAAAAAAAAAAAATAGCTCTTGTACTATTAGCTTAAAAGCAGTGATTAAACGGCAAACGCGGCAGGAAAACGCCTATAATACTTCTCATGAAACACTTTTAAAATCAGTCAATTACTATCATAAATTAATATACTAATGACTTCAAGTGTTTTGTAAAGAAAGAAAATGTTTCGTTCGATGAAAAAAATGTCATTCATTAATTTTTTCTTTAGATTGATAAGTTTTTACATTTCTTTTAAAAATCGAATCTACTTTAATAAATCTTTTTCTTCGTCTTTGGTGTGTATAGATTTTTAGCAATCAATCTGAGGGAAGTATTGAATGGAAAGAATTTTTCTCGCACGAAATGATAAATTGTTCTATCAAGGTGTGGACGATAGTATAGGCGAGATTCTGGCAAGCAGCCGGAGGGAATGTTAAGTTTATCGAGTTACTAAACAAACGCTATACTTTTTAAAAGCAATAGGACTGTAGGCATTTACATAACGTGTCATTATCCGTGCGTAAAGCTACCTTCATAAAGGAGGTGTTGAGAAGGCAGATCAAGATACGTCACACGGGCCCAGTTGATTGTAAGGTGCAAACAGAACTGCCTATTATACTAACGGAGGTGTGTCCCACTGCAAATGCAAGTGCATTTCATCGATTCATAGAGCGATTATCTTTTTGCGATTCTACGAGATATTGCTTATTTATGTGAAATCTTATTGCCTCGCGCGATCTTGTAAATATAAATGTAAATATTGATCGATCTCTCGGCGTAAGTTCGATTCCAAATGAACATTTATGGGATCGTGACGATGCGCCTTAACACTATTAACATCGGTTCCAGAGTGGCAGTGCCATCAAAATGCCATCAATGAAATACCATCGAAAAAAGGCCCTTTGGCTGGACCGATTTTTCATTGCGCCGTTCCGCAGAAACCCCCAATTTCCTCACACTTGCAGTTTTTGAAGCGAGCAGCAGCAGGCCCCTCGCGGTCTTGAAATTCAGGCTCGCAGTGAGAATCCGTCGAATTCTCATCACGTACTGCGGCAGCAGGTAATACCGCGGCGGATCCTCTGCGGCATTTTTTGCTCCAAACGTGGAATTAAGCCACAGGCCTTTTTCTAAAACCAACACGTAATTATCTCAGCGCCCATTATTTTCACGGTCTTCCGATGATGCCTTTTCGATTTCTCCTTTTTTATTAACGCAGAATACGTGCAACCACGACATCTGCGAACAACCAATATTTACACGGCGCTGGTAATATCAATTACCTGACGGGGTATCAGACACAGGATTTGGATTTGGATTTGCAAATCCCAAAGTGGTTTTCGACCTATCAACGACTCGCCGTAATTTCTTTGATTCACGCCTTGATACTTTTGTTGTTGTTTTCTTCTCGACTTTCGCGGATACCCTTTCTCGCCTCTTCAACCGTAGTATTGGCAGGTAGAAAAGCACCGAGGGTTCCATGTGAATCTTCCAAGATGCTACTCGGATAGCCACAAAGAAGCGAATTGCTTCCAGGAATCTCTCGCGAGAAATTATCATTCTTTTACCATCTTCTTCTCACGCACGAAATTATCAAACATGATAATAAGTCATCTGATACAATTCCAGTCGATTCATTTGTTACGTTAAAAAGGGCCCATTTTAATTTCAAATATCTTCATATCTTAATTTATGTTTATTTTAACCGAAGTATTTTTATGATAAACATTTTTGTATTCCATTCCAACGAAAATGATTTAGCGATTGAATATTTGCAATGAAATATTTATTACAACTATAAAACTACGAGATCTTAGGATAAGAAATACAATTTGTCGTTTCTGAATGGAGCTTTCAATATTTCCACTTTATACCGCTTATCAGGAAAATGCTTGAAAACCGTCTCCGGTATTCTGGCATTGATCTGTATTTTCCATTAGTGTAGAATGTATACAATGCATTTAAATGTTTTTGTGTTGTGACAACTGCAGAACTTTTCTATTATAAGGTAGAGAAAAATTTGCTGTCATCAGAATAGAGAGCAATACATTTGTCTTTCATTCATATCATTTTATTTCTTTCATACCAGCTTATCAATATAACAAATTCAATACACAAATAATCAAAACGAAACTATTAATCAAAGCATTATTTGCGAATTAAATTTTTTGCAGACGACGTACAACAATTACGGTTCCGTTCTCCCAAAGCCGAGGCAAATATTTATTTTGTGCTTTAACATAATTGAGCAAATAATGCATACTTGAATATTTACAAGAAGGTAGATTCGGGTTTCAGAATGCGAGTAATGCGGCAATTATTGTAGTTAACTTGCAAATTTAGAGGACCTAAAAGCGCAATAATTTTTTTTATAAAAACAAACTCGGTTCTTTGCTTAGTGGCAGGTGTAACAAACAGAGGCTTGATAAGTACTACGATGTTCCCGAGGCAAAACAAATAAGCACATAGGCCGATGGCTAAGCGCGCTCTCTCGCCTTATTTTGCACGAGGCTAACAGCGGCAACGAGAACATCGCCACCACCAGCTATCGCAATTTCGAAAATGGTTGTCTCATCATCAACCTCACTCCCAGCATAGATTACAGGGCGCGCCGACGCCGTCGTATTACGGTGTTGGTTTTCGAGCCTTTTGTGTTAAAAAGACACGTGTAATCATCTCCCGAGCTAGACGTGTTCGTACGAGTTAGCAGACGAGTAAAAAAGGAATTAAAAAATTAAGTGAAAATCAAGGGTGCCCACCGTCCTTCTCGTGCCACTTGCGTATAGGCCCGGAGGATGTTTTACGGATCGCCGGCGCATAGCAAGTGAGTTTTTTACTTCAGCCAAAACTTACTTTGCATAGAAAGTTTCAACGGTATCTGACAACAGATGTCAGGGTGGCCGGATTTTAAGTGGCCAAAAATTGCAGGCCACGCTCTACAGCGCTTTTAGACGTTCGATATTTATTTGCACATAGATGATACTCAACGAGAGCAAATATTTGGTATTCATGCAATGGATATTAAACTCTATAATGTCGGTTAAAGTTTTGCTTGTATTAGAGGTTTGAGTTCGGAAACAATTGTTGTTTGGCATTATAAAGGAATTCAAGCAATTATTTGCAACTGAATTTTAACAGTTATTTTATTTTTTTTTTCTGCGAACTGAATGTAATTGCAATCGTTTAATGTAATTTTTGATGGTACGTACAAGCAAGAAAAATCGTCGACGAATTCCTAGTGATGCGAAAAAATGTTGGAGTTCACGTATTGGGATTGCAAGTGTCTCTTTGAAACGACCACTTTAAAAGATATAACGGATTCATTGAATTCCCCCCTGGATTAGATAGAGCAAAAAATACCGTTAGTTTGACTTGTTACTCACTGATGAAATAACAGCTGAATATTCGTGGCGAATACGAAAAAGTATCATCTATCTAACAGAGCATGACCCAATTCATATGTAGCACACATTTGTTGCGGATCGAGTTTGAAAAAAAGTATCGGCTCGGGATTATTTTTAATCATCGACTAATTGGTTTCTGCTTAGAACGCTGCTCGTCCTTTCAGTCTTTCCTCCTTTTCTTTCAGCAGCTTGATGAGGATAGAAGCACAAATTGGCAATTCTTTTTGCTCCCAATGAATGCTATCAAGACCATCAAGCAACTTGTTGAGGAAGTCAAATTTGGCTGCTCGAAATCCAACATATCAAATGAGGCCTGGGGTGATGGCGCAGGTGTGAAAAATCAGATGTAGACCGAGCGTGGCAAAAAAAAAAAAAAGGAAAATAAAGAAAAAATAAAATCAAAAAGGACGTGCTTACTTTATGATTTATTTTCACGGGGACGAGAATTTCTCGGTCCACGCCACAAAAGTTTTAGACGCGGCTTTCAGGGGACGAAGATTGGCGCGCGGTTTTTGCCGGTCAAGTATGTTTTTGAAAGATGCGATTTGTTTTTGCAACAACTCGAAAAATCCGGCCCGAGTAGAGGGACCGCTCGAAAACACGTTTACTTATCACGTCAAGCGCCAAGTGTCGGCCGCAAAAACTTCTCGACCGGGCAAAATCATTTCTGGACAAACTGGCACCTGGCTTCGTCGCTCGTATGCCCCAATTATATCGTGACGGATCCAGAATCGATCGACCACTCGGCTTACTCCATTTAGCATTTTCATTTCTCACACACCTGTGATGTCATCGATTTAGTCAAATACACAGTGTGCTCTTAAATTAATGTCACGTATGTCATGTAGTTTGGTGTTAAAGTCTCATACTTCTTCACCTAAATGCGATCTTACTGTTGATTTAAAATGAAAGTAACTTTTCGAAACCTTTCATTTTTTGTGTAGTAAATATAAAATTATGAAAAAAAAAAAAAAAAAAAAGATAGGCTTGAAAAGAAATATAAATTTAAGTTTCCTCATCATTAAGATTTCAACAATAATGATCACTTTTGTGTATAACGTTCCTTCAGATTTATGTTCATAAAATATCGTGACGTGCTAAAATCAATCGACTACCCAGCCCACCGCGTTTCGCATTTTCGCGACTGGCATACCTGTGCCGTCATCAACTTGCCGGGCGAACAATTAGCTTCGGTGTCAGAAGCTGAAAGATTGGCCAGTCAAGCGTCTTTAAAGATTCAAAGGAACCATGCAGCTACGAAGGAATTTAACTCCGCCGAGACAAAATTGCGCATCGATTGATCAAATAGAGCTGGAAATTAAATTGCGAGCGCCGATTCAATTTCACCGAACTGATGTGGATTTAATGTATTACTGTGTATGCGAGACGACACGTGATAGCGTTGCACACGGCCAGAAAGGATATCTTACGGTTTCGTGCAGATTCGCTTTTTCGCTGAATAATGAATCCGAGAAGCTATGATTTGAAAGGAAGATTGCGCTTCGAGGCACGCGGTTGGACTTGCGAAATTTCTTTCCAAACGCCATCGGTCACGAGACCAGACCTTCGTGAGTTACTTAAAACGACTCTGAATACTAGACTATTTTTTCAAGTCCCACAAAACTTGTTGCTCTTTCAGTGTGACATTCCATCACGCATGACGTTTTCATATCGCACAAAGTTACGATTTTTATTTTTTTTTTTTTTAATTTTTACATCAGTTTATGTTCATTCCAAGAATGTTAAGACAAAAAATTGCAAAACTTATAAAATAATTAAAGACAATTTTCATTGATATTTTTTATTGTTTTAAAAAATATCACAATGGATATAAATGTTACTAAAGTTGACTAAGCAACTAAAGATTTAAAAATAAAACGCGAGTAACAAAAACCTTTTAGAGGATAGGAGGCTTCAATTTTTTGATGAATTTCCTCGCACAGAAACGTTTTAGCAGGCTTTGACTAACAGCCAGGCCGCAAGGGATGAATTCACACGCAATCGAGAGATGAGAAGCGGTTAACAATTTTGGCGCTTCATTTTTTACAGGTGCAAGATGTTCGTTGAGTAGATAGATCTTCGATCTTGTCTTAGATAATGTTCAGCGTTATTTATGGCACGCATTACAAGATAACTATATGCAAAGATTTTTATTTTCTAAAGCAAACAAGTGGAGTTGAGAAGGAATTCGCAAATTCAATTATTTCAGACGGATTTATCTTGGTCGTAAAAAGATTTTTTATTTTTCAATTTTAACAGCTCAGTGAACATTACACTAAATCGTAAATTCAAATTTTGTAGACCAAAGAATACGAGGAAAATCTATTAAATGGTTACATATAGATTTTTCTGAGATTTTCTTGACTCGAAAATTTACACTCAATCTCAGATACATTAGTGGATATTGAATTACTCATTTTACGAGTGGTCAGCTTAGTTGACAAAACAGACAGGTGTTCCGACCGAAAGGATTTGTCGGTAGATTTGTGGTTACTTCATCTGCTCCTTGTTTAAACAAGCAGTAGATCCTTCCTTTGAACACTTTTCCGAGAGCATTTTGTTCCGGCTAATTTTAGTATATTTGACGAAAAGTCAAATTTATCAAAACAGTGGCTTATTTATTTTTCAAGGCAGATTGAAACGTGCGAAAATATTTGTCCATCAGCAACGGTCTACTGTTTTTTTAGGATTTTATAAATTATTGACGTCGTATCTACGTACTTTTTCATGTTAATAAATGGAATTTATATAACCCATTAATGTTGCTGTATTTTAGAAGGGTAATAAAACATTAATAAACACATGAAAAGTTTAGATACATTTTTTGCCATTTTTTGTCATGTTTTTTTAACTAGATTACTCTTGGTTGAGGCGTTAGAAAGTGATAAATCTCGTCAAAGAAAAAACCCTGTCGAAAATATGCAGACAAGATGGATGGGTGGAGTACAAGGGCGTTGCCGAGAGGCTGTCTTCTAGATTTGTTTCTCCTGCTCCATTCACTGAAATATCTTCTTAAACTTTTGTTCGCTTTTTTAAAATTATGGGCGATTAGAAAACGCGGCATCGCCAAAGTAATCTTGATAAAACCATTAAATCGTCGAAACCGTTTTTTTTTTTTTTTGTTTTTTTTTAATTGAAGCTTCTGCCAACCACCTAAAGTCAAACATTTTGAAATATTATTACAAGCATTCAAAAAATATATATTTTCTGAATTTCTTAGACTACTTTTAAAGAATTTTGTAAAGGGCTCTGGATTTTTATTTGAAAGGGTATAATTAAAGGATTTATTTACAGACCAGGTTTTTTTTAATCAACCAAACATTACACCACAGGTGTCTGAATTTATAAATACGATGTTATTTTGATGTCCAACAATAAGCGATGTTGACGTGTTCGAACGTCATCCTAGTAAAACATCCTTTAGCGATAACCACTTCGGTTGCCTAGAACACACTAATTTCAGCTTGTCCATACAAATGAAAGGGTTCACCGCAAATGCATCGCACGGTACACGTCGTTTTCAAATATTTGTTATTTCTGTCCTGTGTTGTTCCTGGACTATGTAAACCCCTTCGTGTTATAGCCGTGATATTTTTAAATTTTCTTTATATTTTCATAAAATACCTTCAGAGTTTTATTAATACGATCCAAGAATTTTTTATTATCCCGTTCTTTTCAATTGATTATTTAAATTAACTATTAAAATATATTAAAAATGAACGTACGCTCAATTTTCGCAAATTCAAATTCTCATCATCTTTTATAATTTGTTCATATAATGGTAAAGTGATATTTCATTTACAATTTAATTTTCTATTTAATTACACGGTAATGTTTAGTTTGAAATTTAAATTCAAACTCACTCGTTTTAATTAGCCGAACGGTTTTGGTTTCTTCTCATCTCAATTTCGTTATATTTCATCATAATGTATTAAACGAGATCTGAATGAATATATGAATTATCCTGTAATTTTGCATTACAGTGCTTGGCAAATGTAAAAGGCCGATGTACGTTCGTTGTTGAATTTACTGAAATGCCATTCAGAAAAGAAAAGGCAAACGTTAAAAAGTCATCGAAAATGTCGTAAATAAATATTATCAGCATTATTCTCGATAAACATTAAAGTGGCAGATCGATAGAGATGTTCGAAGAGGACTGGTAAAATTCAGTTTAAAACGTTTGGATGTTTGTTTGGACAGCATCTATTTGACTTTCGTTAAATCGAATCAGTAACTCCCTCTCTTACTTGTCGGCGTCGCTTATTTGGATTCTTTCTTGACCTTAAATTTTAGTGAGTTTATTTAGGATATAAGGATTTACAGGTTTGTTATTCGAGGATGGTCGAAGCAAATACCCGCCACGAGTGACTTATCCAATTTAGAAAAGAATGCAGTAAAATTTAACACCGCGTTCGTGAAACGGAAATGTAAATTCAAATTAAATTGCCAATTACATTTTGTGGCAGTTTGTAACTCGTTAGTTCCTTCGGCCCGCGTCTAAATGCTTTAGGATCAAAAAATAATGAACCCGGCTTTCCACAACGACGGACGAATAAATAGCAACCGAGTATCAGATTTCTCTTCGAATTTCCGCAACACTAATAACATTGGCAGAACTTTTAAAGCAACCGGTGGCATCTCTGTTTAGATAGTCTTCGACTGACCATTACACCTGAATAGAAGCAAGTATAATGCAAAGGGGCCGTTTGGTCCTTGATCAGACCGACCCACTTCCTGTAAAGTTTCAGAATGGACGAACGCATGAGAACCGGCCGACAACGATAATAATACCCAATGCTCTTGTGCTCTGCGTTTTCAATGAATGCGTCTGTTACTGATTTTAATACCACTGTCCGGTTCTGTCTCTAACATGTTTTTTTATATTTTCACTTTACAGCTGCTTATTTTTATTAGGTTAAATAAATTTTTCTTTTACTAGACAACATTTTCAGTTTAAGGTAGTTAGTTGCTTTGGCATTGATCATATTTATCAAACATAATCAATAACTTGTACGTATAACTACATTATCTATAACTTTGATATTCCATTAACTATGTACACACTTCTCTGAAATGTAATTTGTCGTTTACGGATGATGTACTCAATATTTACAAATTAGATTTTCCACATATAATTTTATGAATATCATGTCAATTAAATTAAATAACGTTCCTGAATTTATTGTAAAAATAACCATCTTTCATTTCATCCTTTAATTATATTTTAATAAACGTATGTTTATCAAATTGATATATGTAATAGATGTAATTGGCTTATTAAAGAAAACTTACGTTGTTTTCCCCTTTTTTTTAAGTAATAACAAATTTAATATAGATGAAACCTTACAGATGGAAACGCGGTAACTTTAATAACGTGAGATGAAATATAGTTCGATAAAATATTAAACCAATAAACTTCAATATAAAATTGGATACTTTATAACAGATACAATTTACTTAAACTACAAACGTTAAATCTATTAATATCATATTCTGTATAT
This sequence comes from Probaryconus sp. ZL-2020, assembly GCA_022817065.1. NCBI lineage: Eukaryota > Metazoa > Arthropoda > Insecta > Hymenoptera > Scelionidae > Probaryconus > Probaryconus sp. ZL-2020. The sequence goes on along the minus strand of JABFQA010000584.1, from coordinate 4,866 downwards.
CGCAATTTCGGATTCTTACGGCAAAAATAATAAAATTTCATCTTCAGTAAAAGCATCACCTTTAAAAAGCGCATCGATATTATTCTAAATATTTTAAAAACTCTGTGACTATAAAACTGTATGACTACTTTTCTCCAAGGGAATCATTTTAAAAGCGTTTTATATCTTTATTTCATCCATGGTATAATGTTTCCCATAGTTTACTCTTGAATTGCGCCTGTACAATTTTAGGATCGCACAGTAATCATATTCTTTACTTTCGTTTGTTATAAACGACATTAATAAAAAGATAATACTTTTGTAAATATAAGTGACGTTTTCAGCGAAAGCTTTCAAAGACAAATTTTCTTATAAAAGCACGAAACTTTATTTCTAAAGTGTTGTTTACTACTACAATGAAAAAAAATTTATCCATAACATAAGATTAGAACAAATCAATTACAAGCCAAGAAATGTTTTCTTAACAAAATTCCCCTAACCCAGTTGTGTCAAAAACTGAATAAGAAAATTGAATTCCTCATGTCCTTCTTCCATCATCGTCAATTCTATTCTCTGAAACCGACAATTTTTCTATTTTCAGTGACATAACGCAGGCTGCCTTGACGTCGATTGAATAGGAAACCAAGGAGCAGGAGGTTTTTCAGAGGTAGGTAACACCTTTAATGCCCTAGAGAAAATTCATGACTATAAGTAAGCTAGCGACACGCAGTAACCTCGCGTTTGCTCGTGCTGCGTTACAATTGAACGTGCCATGAGATTGTTGTTTGTTCAAGAGCCGTCCAAGGAAGATATAAGAATGAAACGGCAAGACCATCGGTGGTGGGGGACAAGTCGTGTGGCTCTGCCGTGTTTATTTAGGATCATCCGCAACGTAGCTCCTCCTAATTCTCGATTCCGCAAATCTTAATCCGTACGTGCGCTTTTCTATGGAGTTCGGTGATTTTACTGAACAAAAATGTTCCGGCTCATCTGCTCGTGGCGAATCGTTTCATTGGTTATTCATTTCCTTGAAATGAATAAACGATATTGAGCGAATCGAGGGTAAAAATGATTTACGCGCTTTATCATTCACCTAAGCGGATGTTCTTAGAATTAACGCGAATTGAATATAGTCATGAAAAATATTTGAGGATTACACATTTCGTTTTAGATGGTGTTTGACGAATGCAAATTTTTTTTGTTTATTTTGGACTATTGATTTTTTAAATAAAGTTGGGGTAGTAATTGCAGTAAATGTTTAAGATTGATAAATCGTGATAGTTAAATTGATTAAGTTTCTGGATACTGAATAAAGAAGGGATTTTAAAAGATTAAAAGAGGCTTGAGCTGATTGAAACTGCCTTCGTTAATTTATATAATACCCACTGCAGGTTAGCGAAGTAAAAACAAAATGGAATTCTGGGTCATGAATCTGTCTGTGAAAATTACCTTCAGATATAATTTTATCAACGGTAGTTAGAAACTTGATACAATATTAGTCCATTGTATATATTAATTAAATTTGATTTTCAAACTTTTGTTCAAATATTGGTGTTTCATACAAGACAGGTTGCTACTTTGAAGTGTACTGATTCAACGAACATGTAAATCATACGAATTTACTCTGAATCTTAATACAACTAAATATGCGATGCAATTTATTTTGAAGTAGGATAAAATGTTTTGCTACGAGAATTTTGTAATTTGATATAAGTGCAATAACATTCGGGTCGACAAAATTTAATACTCTTTTATGATTCGTTCGTTTGATGCGAGGGAAGTTTTTTACATCCTCCTTATACTATCCCAGACGGTTTTTTTCATTCCGCCGGACCGGACTTCAAAGTAAAAGTGCCCAAATGACATCGGGCGATATTCTCCAGAACACTTTCGAGTGGGGTCATTAAAGATATTGTCTTCGTGTTTGTGGCTTTCGTTATACGTAAGCCCTGTTTTTCTTCCAGAAAATACTAAAAATCTCACACCGTAATCTCGGATCGAATTTTTAAACGCAACGCTTAAGTGGAAAGCGATTTCGATGTTTATTTGTAGCATAAAAATTTTCATAAGTAACGCGCGTTTCGTTACGAATGTTTATTGCGTGGTTATCTCGCGTAATAATATTCTCGCCATTTCATACGTATCAAGATTTCTGTCAGGAAGGAATAAAAATTTTTATCGCTTGCATTTATCTTTTCGCGTGTGCAGGAGAGAGAAAAAAAAAAAAGAAATAAGTCACCGTTATAGTTAACGCTCTTTGTGCGTTCATTTTTATATATACGAATGAAAAAGGAACGTACCTAAGGAAGGAATAATGAATTAAGTTGATAAGGGAAGCCGAATTGCAAGGGGTGTCGGACGCGACAGGTAGAAGTGCTGCGACTCTGTTGTAAAAATTACTCATCTTCAAATGTTGCTAAGGAATTGGGCACGCGTTCTTTTCGCTCGTCGGTATCTTTTTACGAGGCACTCTGGGTGGCTTGTATTTATGGCACTTGACGTAATAAAACACAATCACGTATGTAACCAAAGCGCTAAAACTCGAACTTAGAAGGAGTAGCGCCATTTGGATCGCTGCAGCTATTTTTCTTATCGCTCGACCCTCTGTTGCTCTTTACGTCGCACATTGACACTATAAATTTTCATCGTTAAAACTTTTTTATACCACTAATTTCTTATACTTTTATAACGATTAAGTGAATATGCATTATGTCCTATTGATGACCTAATAATTTTTAATAGCCTTTTCACGACTCTCTGTTAAAGGTTATATCAAGTAGAGTATGCTCTTTTGTGGACTCTCCAAATTAACTAATCAAATATTATTTTTACGAAATAATAATAAAAGTCATTGTTTTGTTTTTATAAAAATTACATGACAATAACTTCCTTTTTCTCTAAAGTGTAAAAGCATTTTAAATAATTTGTTAAAAACGTAATAACTATATTTCGTAAAAGAACTACTTTATCTTTTCAAATACTCAAGTGCTAACTGGATCGAGCATGCCGTTTTAACAGTGCATTAACTGTGTCCATTGTAGACACCAGACAATGCCAGACTCTTTATAGTTCTGGAACGCGAATTAGAGCGAATCCTTTCTGCAGATCTGTTTTCTCATTCAGTTAAAGATTCTGAATGTAAGATGCACTACAGGGCGGCTATTCATGAGCTCAGGTGTAAGAAACGGGTTCGAAATGAGTTTGGGAGATTATCTGGTTCGATGTTAGTGGGCCATTACAAATAAGTTGGACGAAGAGTATTTTTTTGAAATGAACAATTCTTCTGTCATAACATTCATTCGTTGGAATATTAACTCGTACTAACTGACATCGAGGTTGCGTCTTCATAATTAATAAAACTGAAACGTTAACAAAGCAAAATAAAAACTGTTTTTCGTGAAAAGATTGAAGTCAAAACCTTTGCTGCATTTCAATAAATGAAAGTTCGTCTCGATATAAATAAAAGTTAATATGGTATGATATTAAACCCGAAGTTAAATAAGATACTCTTTGGCCGGCTATTCTATCTTAAAATTGCAGAACGGCAATTTTATTTCGAACTGACATTACTCTTATATGCATCATCAAATGGTTCGATGATTCGCCAATACTTTTGATATTGATCCAAATTTATTGTACTCCAAATTGACTTCTTATGGCGAGTTAATATCTTATATTGCAATTTTCTTTTTAAACATACTATGGGGTCCCTCAATTCGAAACCAGTCCATTCATTCTATCTGCGGTCAGGAAGAAAACTAATTATTCCGTAATGCAATTTGCTAACCTGTATTTTAACAATCACTCCAACATAATAAACCTCGAGGAATATTTTCCATGTCCATTATGGAACGTAGATTCGTTTTGATGATAACAGTTTCTGAATTCACAGTGTGTCGAAATTTTGGTACGTATATCATAGTAACAAAAGAGTGGCGATGAAAAAGAAGAGAATGACGAAAGGACACGTTCCTTCGTTCACGTGGCTTAAATGCCGAGGGTAGTTAACCGAATCAGGGATGCATTCATGTACCGGAAGTAGGCGGAACTCTGTAGTCTGTGCTACTGCATTGTACGGGCACTCAGATTTCTTCGCTCTTGGATCTTCCATTCTCGGTAAGAAAGAGCAAGAACGAAAAACCTTAAAAGCACTGCGATGTTCCACAGTCAAAAAGAACATTCGATATCTGCGATGGCATAATAACAAGCGCGGCATTGCGTTTTGAAAAAAGAAAGTCTATTGGCTACTAAAAAAATGCATTGGTGCATTCAATGATCCTTTATGAGGCAAAACTACTAAGCCGGAAATCGGAATCACCATTCGAAAACATTTCGCAAATACGTAACAGTCGTTTTAGAGTAGAAATGAATGTAATGGTTAATTTTGATTTGACGGAGTTAATTATAATATATGATGAATTGCAGATAAACAGAAATACCTATTAATTTCTGTACGAAATGAATCTCGAGAAAACCACACCCTAAGGTTTTCAAGGCCTATAGAAAATAATCTCTGAAACTACTGTTTACGTTATATTCAATGTAAGTTCTTCAAGAAGTTGCTCACTAGCTTGGAAGTTGTGCCTCTTCAGACACACCCTGTCCACCCATTTTTCCTTTGAGAATAATTTAATACGTTTTTAGTTCGCAAGTTGTTGATTTCTGGAATTAATATTTGTGGCTTTATAATTTAATTTTTAAAATATAATTTTATATTTTAAAATATAAAATTTATTTATTTATTTATTGAAAATTAAAAATTCAAGTGAATTAAAGTTTTATTAGTTGATATGTTAAAAGTGAATTTATTATTTTTCATACAAGCAGTTAATGGTTTTTACAGTCCAATGGAATGAACTTAGAGACTGACCTCGTGATTAGTTTTTA
>JABFQA010000583.1:0-18494 GCA_022817065.1 Probaryconus sp. ZL-2020 | reverse complement strand
TGTACACCTACATAAAACCATATATTCTGAAGTCGTAACATATGTTTTTCTAACATCAACAAAACATTTCGACACATTCTCTAACGTGCTTTTAAATGATTTAAAGGAATTCCTCATAAATTTCCTAATGACTATAATTTTCCATGATGTTTATGTGTAATTTTAAAAAAATGTATTTTTGCCTACACAGATACAAATTTTAAAACCTTGAAATATTTTAACGATTTATGAAATACTCGTTCAAATTGTCGAGCGCATTAGCCACAATTTAGAAAGTTTATCATTATTGTATAACTGTGTTTCAAATGTGTATTGCTCCTTAACATTTGCTTTCGTCTCGTAGGAAATTAATTTTATGAATAATTATAGATTGCGTGATTTCTTAATAAGAAGATTAATTGTCGAATCGATTTCGAATTAACGTCATCGAGACCTCGCCAGCTTAGAGATCATTCACAGAAGATCGATGGAATCGATTCGACTACGTTCGGTAGAAAAAATATAGAAACAGTAATGTTTTAATGATGGAATTTTATTTTAAAATTAATAAGCCGAATTTAGGACTATTCAAGAGATTAAAATTATTGAAATTTACATACGAAGATGACCAATATTATTATATTCGTATCAAAAAAAAAGAAAAAAAAGTTGATGGTCTCCAATTGAAGTTTACTTCAATCTACTCTATGTGAAATTTAAATCTCTTCGAAAAAAGAAAAGGAAACAAAAATGTGAATTCAAAATATACATTTTAATTGACAACATAAATTATTTCTATTATTAGTTTCAGATAACAGTTGATTTTATAGGCGTTGTAAATTTGTTTAAATTAAAATCAATTTTTTCTTTCCTTTTAATTAATTGTATACTCGTAAACAAGTTGTTTCATAAAACAAAAGTACTCAAAATGGCTTTATGCATAAAATTAAGGTTGAAGTACGTGTTGAATAACAGTATATTTGCGTTGACGATCGTATTACATCCTACATGGACACATCCCGCGCTGCAATATACATATAATCACGAACTAAGTAATACAGATTAATATGCCACGTATCTAATGTCCCCCCCTCCCCTCCCCCCCACACGCTACTATGTTTGCATATATCCAGTCGTCACAAGTTATTTTCTTCTGGTCAACGCATTCATACTTTATTCACATATATTACTTCAGCATATGGATTCAAAATAACATTCTTTCTCACATTCTTCGGTTAAAATCTCAAACGTAAACCATCCAGACTTATTGCAAAAATTTGCAATAAACCGTACACAATAACATAAAACTGTTTTAACTATATCTAAACAAACTGATTGCATAAAAATTATCATCGGAGGCATCTCAGGAATTTCGCACACTGAGAAAAAAGTCTGTATAAAAATTACCATACTTTATGGTAAAGCAATCAAAAAAAAATAAGGTTGGGAGATTTTTACTATTCATTATGGTGAAAATCTGTATTACTGATCTTTAGTTAATAAATTGCAAAAATTGCAAAAAAATTGCTAATCTATTTTGCAAAAACTAATTTCGATGACTTGATCGTTGAGAATTTCAGACGCATAATTTTTACACAAACTTGTTTTCTACGGTGCAGCGACGAAAGGCAAAATAAAATACCGATGAAAATTTTGAAAGATTATTCAACCCCTTTAAACGTTCGTATCGTAAATTACGCAACGTAAGAGCATTTGATAGGTTTGGAAATAATTCCTTGTATTGTGGCCGTGACAAGCAGAGCGTGGCATCGTGCATTTTAATTGCCGTCCCACGTAATAGCGTTTATAAGCCCGTGGGCGTCGAGCCGGCCAAGTCCGTGATCCGCTCTCCGCATTGCGCTTACACGCAACTTACTAAATTCAATTCCTAGACATTCACCGACGAGCCGTACAGTCAGGTGTATTGGATTGTCTCCAGATCGAAGTAAGAGAGGATCTCGTGTATTTATAAAGAAGGTGACAGAGAATATCGACACGTCGATTATGCCGAACAGCTCGTGGGTGTGCACTTGAGCCAATAACGTTCCTTCGCGACTAAAATCACGCTAAACAAAGGCACTCCGAATGACTCGGCTCAGTCGTTATCTGAACTCAATCGACTTTTTTCAATGTTTCTCCCTGAAAATCATTTATTTCGGACTTCGAGAGCGACTTCTGTCTCTCCTTTTTTCCCCTCTCTCTCTCTCTTTCTCTCGATTGCTCAAGGTCAAGTTGGTTTCAATGAATATCTTCTGCAAAATCTGACATTTGTCTCGCATCCGATAGTCATGCGATGCCGAACGAAGTAAACACTGACGTTTAGTCACGAATGCAAAATACCTATGTTAATTAGCAGATGAAATAAATTCGCAGGAGAAAAAAAAAAGATACGAATTCAGAAAGGACGTTGAAATAAAAGATAAAGTCAAGGATTAATAACGCGGAGGTTGAGTTATTTTTGTTAACGACATCTGTAAGTTGGTATGATGAAGATATTTTTCTTATGAATGTTTGTAATGTGAAAATAATGATAATAATAATGATGATAGTAAAAAAGAAAGAAAAAAAAAAAAAAGGTATCAGAAATCTTTGGCGAACGTCTGAAGGGAAGGTGGAGGAAAAAAGACGAAAAATGAAAAGTCAGCGCTCAGCGGAGAGCATTTGACTTCGTCCTCGGCACGTTCGGTATGCGGTGGCCTGCGTGCTGTCACGTCAGGAGAATGTATCGAATTTCCAAGTTTGGGAACATTTTTTCTTCGCTCGTAATTTGTGTCACGGCTGCAGCAAGCCACGTAAGCATATGGCCATATATACCTACGCGTGTTGGCACGCGTGTACAGATATCAATACTAGCCAACAGTCTGATCTTATTAGAACGCGCGCATTCATCAGTCGCGCACGTTATTTCGCATTTTTATAAAATGCCCGGCTTTGCTTTGCTTTGCTCTTTTTCTTTTTCTTTTTTGTTTGCTCTGCGTTTCAAGAGAACCGAATGAAAAGATTTTTGAGATATCCTTGGTATTAAAGTCATCGATCCGGATGAATGAAATTGTTGCCCGATTGTTATGAGAGTGACTGCGCTGAAAACTTTTGGCATTTGTTCGCAAATGAAATGATTCAATTCGAGTTAATGCAATTGTAAACAGGGAAACGAATTTTCCAAAAAGCATCTATATTTAAAGAAGTGAAAACGAATGTGCCTGTGGTTGCAATAAATCACTCACTTTTATTTATAAATTCCACAGGCAAAAGCGCATTTTGTTATTCAACAATGTGTTATTTCAAAATTGACTTCATTAAAATAACATTTGCCTGGAACTGTATTTTCTTCGTATTTTCTGTTGGAAAAATTGTGAAATTTTTTTTTTTCTTCTTCGATGTTGTTTAATTGTTTTCGTCGATAAGAGAATTCCGAGCATACTGATTTTTATTTTACCCTTTTTCAAGTGAGAACAAATAAACGCGTGTCATAATTATGTACACATAACTTCGGGTTACGTAATCCAATTGAATTTTAAGGAATTTAACCTTGTATCTTTCTTTGGAATATCGTGATTGTTTGTTAATTAAAAAGCACACTCCAAATCGAGCCTCGATTTGCATGACGTAAATGCGAACAAAAAACAAATACCTCTTTTTATTACTATTCATCTGAAATTTGAATGCCGTTTATATAATAATAAGCCTGGCGATAGTCGAGCAGTTTAATCAGCATTTTACAGTAACAAATCATATTTATTTTTAAACTCTCGTTGCTTCGCTAGAGCTGTAAAAAAAATGTTTTGTTAAACATTGTTTATGTAAATGCCACTTTTTCGCATAATTATTCATTTCGCAAAAAAGCTCATTTAGCTTACCGAAAGATTATTTTTAAACTTTTACCGAACCAGAACGGAATTCTCTTATTCCATTTTTAAACTTATTTTTAAACAATTTCAACAGCTCCCCTTTGTTTGTTCAAAAGTAAATCAGTATTGTTGATTTGAGATAAAGAAAAATTGTTTCTATAATTTGTGTAAATAAATTGTGCGCGCGGAGTTTAGATTGGGGTGGTAAAAATTTCTTTGCGTTTAAGTGTAAACAAAATACAGAAGAATGCTCTGCGTATGTTATAAAACGCACAGTGCACGTTTTTAGCTTGTGGAATGCGAGGGATTTTTCTAAATCCAGATGGCGAGCAGATGGTGCAGCTCGATTGGCGCGCCTCGCGGCCACGATAGCGCTCTCGGGATCTGGAAAACCGAGGAGAGCTTGATTATGCGTGTCCACGATGACACAAAAAAATGTGCCTTTCATTGCGAACAAATACAGTAATTTAGCAAAGCGCGCCAGCTTCGCAAGTATCTTGTGCAATTACCCGCAAAACATGCCGAAGTCCAAGAGATCGGTTATTTACACTCAAATACTAAATTATGATACATGTGCGTGGAATGTGGCAAAAAAATTTCGCCAATTTTGGTTATATAAACGAGAGCATACAAAGTGCCAATGGTCACAGTTTGCAAATGCAAAATTCTTTTCAAACAATAATGAATGTCAATAATCCTTTGACATGGAAATTTTTGTTTTTTGTTTTTTTGTAGATTGTTGGGAAAAAAAATTCTTTACTAATTTGTCGCGTTAATTCCTAAAAAGGAAATTCTAATGTTTGAAAGATGAAAGGTTTATTCTAAAAGTTGCACTGACATTTCCTTCTCTGCTTTTCTTCGGCCATAATTCATGTGCGTCAATTTACTGGCTACTTCAAGTTCAAACGTACAGGAGGAACAATTTTTTTTTGTTCTCTTTTTGTTTTTTTGTTTTTTTTTTTGTTTTTTTTCAATGCAGCAGCTGCTCCGTTGGGCATGTTCCTGAAGTTTTAAGGGATCCATTGGTATTATCGCGAACACGAAAGTATGCGGGGCTCGGTGAATGCGCGCGTGTGGAAGTTCGTGCGTGAATACCGGAGTATGGGGCCAACGAGTGTGTAACGTACGTAGTCGGTGCCAGTAACTAAAAATAACTTCTACAGGCATTTCGCAGTAAATTCTTTGACGAGAACGGAGGTGTAGCTATATGACAGCTATCGAGCTTTTTCATTTTTGACCAATGATGTTCAATTTATCGACACTTGCGTGGATCCGCACTTTTTCCTCCACGACGGCCCCGCTCCTGGAATATAAATGGCCCATAATGCATTCGTTATGCGCATCGGCTTTTTGCGATTGATATTTTTATGTCTTTCTTATTGACGTTAACCATTGGCGTATTGTAAACAATGCTGAAATATTTACCACGGTTAAGAACGTATTATTTTTCTAATTGTTTAAAGACAAATTTTGAATCAAAGAAAAAGTAGTAGCAGTAGTAAATGAAGAAAGGAAGGACGAGACAAAGGTGATCGAAAAATTAATGCACCGTTCGATATGCAAACAGAAGTTCAGCGAAGGGTCAGTATTGGAATGCAAAAACGAGCCATTATAAACGTAAGGGCAAAAAAGCCACCTATTATAGAATACCAAATGAGAGTGTCGAGAAATGCTCGTGTCATTCGTCTCAGCGTGTCGCTCGGAGCGAATGGTTCGGCTCATTTGTGCGCCATCTTTGCCAGGTGATCCTGCCGTCTCGCATTCCACGTTCGTCTACTGACCTAAAAAAAAGGGTCTGACTCGTGAAAATAGACAGATATTTTGCGCTATGACAGAATTATTGCACCTGCATTCCGGTCCTGAAAAAAAAGGTCGACAACAATTTTCTTCAACTCTGGCTCGCTGAAGACCTGAAGGGTTTATATAACATTCTACTTTATCGCATACAAATTGTGAATTATGTCTTTTGGTGAAATTTTTGAGACAATTGTTTTTTTTTTTTTTTTTTTTTTGTTCACGTCGAGTTGAACTCAGATGAGCATGCAAATTGCACCGTGACAAGCGCGATTCAGATGCAACGTTAATCCCAAAGCCACGAATTATTTATTTTAAGGCCATTTTAATTGCCCCTTTGTTTGGAAGCGATATGATAATTGGACGAAAATTCAATCGAGTTATCAATCCTCGGTTTCGCAAAACAGCGATAGAAAAACGGTTTTGCACAATTTTGCACTCTTTTTAATATTGCTAATTAGAATCATTGTGTGATATTTCGTGGAGTTTATTTTCATTAATTGAACATCATTGTGAAGATAAATAAAAAAGAAAAATAGTATGGTGAAACGTGATACGTCTTGTGAAAATCTGCAGAAGCATAATGTTTTATTTAACAAGGTAAAATTGATACACAAGTAAAAGACTAATAACAGAAGAGCTACTGTACGAAATGTCTGTCGAGTGAGAATCTTCTTTCACTTTCGAGTTGCGCGCACAAACGGCTTCTTGTTGTAATTAACCAACATCACGAAATGAGCTCGGCCTGTTACTTCGTCCAACGCATATTCATTAAATCGTTAACTACTCAACGATGCTTACGCTTTTTTACTATTGTTTACACTCGGAATGTCTCTGTTTCTTGTGATTTCACGAAAAAACTTTTTTTTTTTTTTTATCTCAAAGCCACAACGTCACTGTGCATTCCGAAAACCGTCAAATGATAATGACAATTTTCTTAAAATGTCAGCTCAGGTATAAAATTGAATTTCCTTTATTTTTATGATTTTTTTTCTTTACTATTTTCTGATAATTTCAACATCATTTTTTGGTTTTTTTTTCCCAAAATGTTTGATTCTTGAAAAAATGATTCTTTTCAGATTTGTTGAAAAACTTCGTTGAAAGAACATTTTTAATTGACTGAAATGATTGGCATCATACCTCAAGCTTCCCTTCATCTAGATGTATACTTTACACTTCTCTCACATCTGATAGTAAAGACGGCTATTATTGTCGCTATTATACCTATGAAGAAGGAGAAAATTAATGACTACACAAGTTCACACTTCCTCAACATTACTCCATATAAGCACACAATCGCAGAGGATAACTAACAATATGCGATCGATACAACATTGTGTTTCCTTTTATTTTTATTTTTTTTTCTTATATTCTTTATTTCTTCCTATTTATAAGCATAAAATTGTTCAATTGCAATTGAAATAAAATTGTGTTAAATTTGATTAGTTAGAATATTGATTAAAAATTATTAAAACCTACGATCTTTTACAGAACATTTATTTTATATATAAACATTATTTTATACTTGTATAATGAACGCTAACAGCTTTTCCTCAGCTGAAAGATTATTCTTCTAACTCAGAAGTAATTTATCATTAAAAAAATAGGGATTGTTAAATATGTTATTAGTTTGGAATAGTTAATTCTAAGTAATGGCTCATAATAAAAAATAATAAAGTTTGCTATTGAAAAATAATATATGAATTATGAAGCAAGGGGATTTAAAAGTCGCAGGCGAACGGTTAAAAATGCAAATGTAACGAGTTCGTAGGGCTCGTTTTAAAAATCCTAATAATTCAATTATACTAATTAAAGGGGAAAATTTAAAGTTTACTCATAAAATTTCAACAAACTGTCTCTTATTTTAAAGCGCATTAAATAAATGATGCGATTACCGTCGGCGAATTGAATATTCATTTAGCAATATCGACTGTTTTCTCTAATTACGTACATATATTTGTTTACATGTACTTTTTTAAAGAGCAGTACATTTTCAGAAATAGTTTTCTGCGTTCTTAAAAATGTAAGAGTTGAGTTTAAAACAGTAGAGCAATAAATATAAAATTTTTAATATAATTTTTAATAAAGACGAAAGGAAAAAAAAATACAGAAGAAACGCTTTTTGCATCAGTCAGTACACGTTCGATAACATAAGCTCTCTAATAATTTAAAAAAATGCCGTCAGAGTGTCGCATTGATAAATATATTCGCAGGCGAAATACACTGACGAGTAAATTGTAGTAACGCATAACGTAAAATGTTATTCGACAGTCGATCATCCTACTTACTGCGCTTGCATTCGCTTAGTCCGAAAGGCATATTCGATTTAGGTCGACAGGCTATCCAAATCGAGAAACGTGCGGCTTAATTCGTACTCGGCGAGGTAAAGCGCGGTGAGTGTAGGAGCTCATCCGGAGGCTGCTTCTCATAGAAAGTGACGCGCTGCCGTATAGGACGGTCTGACGTGCCGATCAGAGAGCTGTCAGGTTATTGTCTTGCGTTTTAATGGAGCTCCCGGCTATGGAAGTAGCGTCGAGCGGCATTAAACGCGCTCGCAATAGCACTCGAGGAAAGGGTCCGATGCATTATTTAACCAAAGCGTCATATCAGCTATTTACGAATTCCTTTTTTCCTCTCTTTGACCGTGCATTGTTTTGACACTGCGTCTCCGCCACTAATCTCCCGTCGCTTCTGGACGTCTGTTTCCTTATCAAGACAATAATGCACTTCGAATTTCATTTTTCAAACCGAACCGATTTCACAGCGCCATCCTCACCTCGAAACACCGATCGCAATGTTTGAAATCAACTTTTCAACGAAATTCAATTATTAACGCACACCAATTAGCACTCTAATGTCATTAATCGATAAGTCAATTAATTAATGTGCCAGTTATTTCATTATTACAACTTGATCGACTTTCCCAGTCATTCGTTTTCATAAAGCGTCGTTAATGAACGTTAAAATTATTTTTTCAAGGATAATGAAAGCCCGTCAATTATTTTGCACGTAAATTTTGTAGATTTCCTTTAAACGGACGTAATCCTGATCTTTGACTTTTTCGAGTTGCAGGTAAAGTTGCGGACGCTGCAATTATATATTCAATTTAAATTCCTTTTCGTATTTTATTTTCTTTATTTTCTTTTCGTTACACATTTGAAAGGATAATCATTCTAAATCTTGTAATTTTACAACATAATAATAATCATAGTTGTCGATTGAATTTCGTAGGTATCGAAGTTTAAATAATTGACTGGCAACAACACATCGTGCGTATAACGATGTACCAACCAATTACCGACCTCGTCGGACAGAAAATACGCGATTTCTCTGTCGGCCAAGTACTTCAATAATTAAAAGCTGTTACATTAGTAACTGCGTCAAGATGACTCGCTCTTAATTAGCACACCTTCCATGCCGTTGACAACGCCAATTTTAGCACCCTCGATGTCGAACTTAGTTTTCTATGCCTTGGCTTCTCGCAGTTAATAAATCTTACAATATTTTGCCGCCATTACACGGCATAACTTTTAACGAGTTAATTATTTACTCACAATGGAAATACAACGGTATCTTAGTTGGCTTGTTTATCATTTTGTATTTACGGATAAGACTATGATTATTAATGCATGTATTCGTTCGTGTTTGCTTCGATCAATATTAATTATGCTAGACTCGATCTTATTATACTTCCTATATGTAATAGTAAAGTTCATTCATAGGCGAGTCATTGAAGAGACTACATTATTTTTACTACTCTTCTCTTTGCTTCAATTTCCTTTCGCCATTTTTCTCATTCATTTGCAAAAATACAGGAAAAATTATTTTTTGGATTAATGGGATAAGAAAATAACATTATCCAATAATTTAGATTATGTTTATTATCACCAGAAATGGCGAACGATTTATCTCGGTGGATTGCGAAAGCGTTTTTGGATTTGACGTGGCCATCTACGTAGCACTTTGTTTGCAAGTGTGCTCATAAAAAACCATTAACCATCAGACGCTTAAAGTCTTACGAAGAAAGGAAATAAAAAAAGTGATCGAAGGTAACGGCACTTCTGCCTACTCGTCATAGGACAATCAACCAGACTGCACATAAGAAAATCGTTATGGCAATTCCAGGTTGGGGTGGCGTTTGGTACGAGTGCTTGCAGTCTGGATAAGAAATTGGGAATAGGTTCTAACGCTCAAAGTCAATTGCTTTTTAGCGAAAATGACAAAATAAGGAAGAGAGACGTTTCCCAGCAAAGGATCGTCCTTTATTTCTTATTGGCGCGACGACAATTTGTGGATTCGACTCTTGAAAGGTTATGAAAAAAATTTAATTTTATTTTCACCGACAATGAAATTTTCAACGGAATCCGGCTCTTTGAGGAACGATCGAATCATTAATCTCTTTCTTTTTTTTTCCTTTTATTAGAAACATAATAAGAAATTGCATTCGATAAAATGATTGATTAAAATTTACCACCTTCTCGGTGTGAATATTAATTTCAATTTACTAGTATTGCCTCATCTATTTTACGGAGAGAAAATTTGGTCAATTACATTCGAACGTATTTTTTGATAAATAAAATTTCAAAGTAACGAATAATACTTCTTAACGAACGTTCGATCTCAATCAAAATGGTCCCAACAAAAGGTCGAGGAGATTCCTCAAGCCTCACGCATTAATCAACCGTCATTCAAATTCCAACGCGACGACAAAATCCCTCGAATTTCCACAATGCCTTGCATACGATCCAAATGACGTTCGTTAGTAGGTCAAGAAATGAGCGAACGCACGACGAACGCAAAACGATACATCCAATGAATGCGGCGGAGTTCGAAATAGGTCACAGACTCGTTCTCTTGGCAGCCCTCCTTAATGCCTCTCTCTTCCTCAAAGGCGACCCTTATAGCTACGTCTCGCTCGCGCCCTCTTCTCTTTTCGTTCGTCATCGACGTCGTCAACGTAGCCGTAGTTGCTGGCTTTTCTCGGCAAAATAATTTCCCGGAAAATTAACATCTCGCGTATATACCACGGGGTTAGGGGCGGCGAGGGGCAGAAGACAGAGAACCGGTGCGTGCGCGACGCAGAGGGCAAGAGTGAGTGAGAGAAAGAGAGAGAGATGGAAAGAGAGAAAGAGGAGAAGAAGGAGGAGGAGGAGGAAAGAGAGAGGGGACTCGCGAAAAGACGAAGGAATAGAGAAAGAGAAAAATGAAAGAGGAACTAGGAGGGCGAAGGAAAAATAGAGGTGAGAGACAACGGGGGGCCACGCGGCGTTATAAGATCGATAGCTGATGTGATACCAACCCGGCTCAACCCTACCCGGTACGACCCTCGGTTCGTTCACCCCCCGGCACATTCGCGCCATTATCTGTTCCAAATGTCGTCAGCGGCGTCGTTTCGTTTACGCCGCGAAAAGGAGGGAGGCGCCCGAAGAAAGAGAAAGAGATAAAGACCAACCCCACCAGACCCGAAGGCGAACTCCGACCCTCCCAACCACCCCTCTGCCCTCCCCCACTGAGCTACCTTGGGCTAACTTCACTGCCGCGGACCTAGTTAAATGTAATGGGGAGTAATTGTGTAAATATTTGTTTTCCTCTTGTTTAAGAACTTTCAACTATTGGAATGATGGAGGGTTAGTTAGGAAATCGAAATCTTCGTTGTTAATGCCGGTGGTAAAATCAATAACTAATTAAGGAAATGACGTTTTTTTTTTTTGTTTTTTTTTCCTTGTAATTGCAAAAGTTACGAGCGAAGTGTATCAACGAGCTATTTTGAACCATCAAAAGAAAAGGAACGAAAAAAGGGAAACCATGAAATCCACGTGAATCACCATCCCAATAACAATCCCATTTAAAACGACACCATAGAAGAAAATTCAAGGACCATTTGTACCTACATCCCTGGCAACTAAAACATCCGGAAACAACATTGCTTCTTCTGTTTTTTAAGGTCCTGCGCTTACCACGCGTTATGAGCCATTTCGCGGAAAAGGAAGAAGAAGAGGAAGAAGGAAAAACCCTCTCATCCCAATCCCTTCCACCCCCTGCTGCCCCATGGTGCCGAGAGAAAATGGAAGTACGACGTTTTACGAATCCCCAATTCCACCCTTTGCCCGAGAGCCGACCTACCAATCTCGGGCATTCTCGTCCTTGTTTCTCCTTTCGTGGCATTCAGAAGTATCTCGCTACGGGATAAGGGGTAAAGCGGAAGGAGGAGGGGCGGGAGGGAAGGGGGGGTCAGGTGGGGTAGGTATCGCGCGAACGGTTTACGAGGAAGAAAAGCGCAAGGAGACGCCAGGTGGGGCGACCGCGCCAACTCGATCTTGCCGCGGAAAATAGTCGAAGGGCTTTCAGGGAAAGTGGCTGGTCCGCATCTATTTCTACGATGATATCCGTTTCTTTGGGTAATGCCTGAATTCGTGGAGCTTGATGAGGATTTGTATGCCGCTCGTGAGCGTTGTCTTTTCGAGACAATGAGATGGAAATGAGCTTTTGATACTAAAAGTATAATTTCGCGGGAAGATATGACCAAAACGAATCACAAT
This sequence comes from Probaryconus sp. ZL-2020, assembly GCA_022817065.1. Classification (NCBI taxonomy): domain Eukaryota; kingdom Metazoa; phylum Arthropoda; class Insecta; order Hymenoptera; family Scelionidae; genus Probaryconus; species Probaryconus sp. ZL-2020. The sequence goes on along the minus strand of JABFQA010000583.1, from coordinate 6,334 downwards.
TAAAGCAAGATCATCGGTTTGGGAAATAACCGTGCTGTTTGAAATTAACCGATGAAAAGCGGATTTACAAATCCAGGTTCTGTTGAATTAATTTTTTGAAAATTCGTTTCGTAATATCTTGGAAACACCTATTATAACATCATTGAATAACATTTAAAACCTTCCAACCTGAAGTAATAACTGGAAGTTGAGATAAGACGATGTACATGTTTGTTATTCACCGTAACTCATGTTTTTCTGAATCTGATGCATAAGAAAATCGAGAATCAACAGACCACGAATATTTATATTGCTTCGATGAAAGGAGGGAGTTAATCATTTGATGGATCACTACTCCATGTGCTCATAAAGAAATTAACATATTTTCCTAGAGAAAATATGCCTTACGATCAATGTTCGAAAGTTTTAGAATGAAAAGGAAATACGGTAAGCAACAAAATCGGATTGCGTAGGCCTGAAAAACATAAGAGAGAAGCGAGCGGTGGAAACTGCTGGTAATCCAGGGGATCGGCGGAAGGCACCGGAAGTCTTTTCATCCGGTCACATTCGTGCTCACCTGGTACACGCGAGTATGGGAATGCTCGGCGTACGAAGTTGGGAAAAATATAGGTGGTGCCTGGGATGGTTGCATTTGGGAGGCAGCTGCCACTCGAAAGCACTCGACGACTCGCGTGTTCATGCTCGGTGCGCGTACGATAACGCCGGCGGAATGCACGCCTTACGACAGGGCCCTCGTCTGCCCGCTCGCGATCCCAAGTGAGACGCCTTGCGAGCAACCGAGCCTAGTTCGCGAGCGTCTGCGGTCAAGTGGGTGTTACATGCGTGGTTTCGCGACAAAAAAGGTCGCAAGGAGTTACGTACCGAGCATACTAATGATCTCGTCAGGATTTGCCTCGGTCCAAATGTTTACTTAAACACGCTACAAACTTACATTCGACGTATACATTTTACAAGCCTCTCTTATCTATCTCGCTTTACTTTTATCGCGCTGTCTCTCTTTCCGGGGAAACCTATTTAATTGCGCGTTTATCTTTATTTATTTATGCGACTGCTGCTTGAGCCGGTCGTTAGATTTTCTTTTTCTCTCTCTCTATTTTTCTCACTCTTATGATTGTTTAAGGACTGGCTTGATTGACAGGTTAAAGTTTTACGCGCTGTCAATTTTCATTGTCAAACGATGAAGACGTTCCACTTTTGATTCCTTAACAAGACACTTTTGTTTCGCTTTGAATAAATCTAAATAAATTATGTTAAACTTTTAAATTAGAGTGTAATTGAAGTGCAGAATCTTCAGGAAGATCTGATAGTCTTTTTATTAGAGGAACACGCAGTTGTAAATTTATAATAAATCTGATTAAATAGACAACGGCGTTCAATTATTCAATTATCACGTGACATTTGGTCAATAACTTCATTTATGAACTTATTCAAGTATTATTAATTACTTAAATTTGTCACAATTATTTTTATCCCATTGAATAATTCACTGGAGATTTTTATCTAGTCAAATTCATAGAATTAATCAGGGACGTTAGTCTGCCAATTCATTTGAAATTATTAACCCACAAACAGTAATAATCGTTTTTTCTACCATTGCGTTAAAATAATAAAAAAAATAATATTTATTTTTGCAAAAATAGACATCAACGTAAGTATAGTCATCAACGAAACCCTAACTTTTGATCTAGCGCTAGTCTACGAAGCAAACATCGCAGTTCATAAACTTATTCCTACAAGACTTATTCCTGCAAGAGTCCTTATTATTAAAATTACAAGGGTTGAGGGTCATAAATAATTCGCAATGAGTCGGTCAGTTATTTGCATTGATTAATAATTCTGATAAATAATAACCCATTGGGTAGAATCGACGATCTCGCTCCTCCAATTTCAACTTATAAACTAAACATAAAGTTTGAAACCGAAGGAAATCATCAATACTCAGACCCCAACCTCTAATTGTTTTTAAATAAAATTCTATCTTTAGTTCCAAAACTACAATCATTTTCCGTCTAGACAGTTTTCTCCGATAATCCGTCCAGTTGTTGAGCGCGTGTACGATCCTATAAATCTTTCAATCGGTGGGAAAACGAGAAAAACTAAAATATTATATATATATAGTCACGCAGGACAAGTTTCCCTCGATCGTTAATTCTATGAAGACGCATAAAACGCGTTCGCGCGAGCCAGAAAGGAATACGCTTAAACATATAATCAATTAAACTTTCGCAAACTTATAAATCTGACGATTACTTTTAATAGTTGAGAGAGGCCTTTAGCTTTAAACTTTGACAACTACGATTACTCTTCAGAAGCCCGTTCTCTTTCTTACAATGAGGTCGAAATGAAAACAACCAATCGGTCGCGAGCGCAGTCATGAAGAATATTTAACGTTATATTTTTTCTTTTTCTTTTTACTCTTTTTTTTTTTTTTTCAACTGCCAAGTTCTGGCCCCGACCGTGGCTTGATGTATGTAAATTGCGCTTCTTCAAATGAATGCCCTTGCTCGGCCTGCATACACATTCCCTCCCCTAAACAAAATCGCGCAATTTCAGTGAACAATTACTAGCGCATATTACGTTGAATAAACCGCATTCACAGGTTATCATTAATGTCAGGTTAAAGGATAACGTACGGTGTTCCATGTACTGGCAAAGGGTTGGGATATTCTTTACTTTACTCTTTCTTTCTTGATCGCTCCGGTAAAAAACGAACTGTCGCGTTGCAATTGAAAGTTGTCGTCGGTAAGTTTTGCAATCCAAAACCGCGAATTCTGAAGCTCCTGCGTAAAAACTTGGTCAAAACATATTTGACTGCAAGTTTATCTTTACTTTGCAATAACGTAATATATAACCGACAGAAATTCTCAGAAACTCCCACGGCGTTAAATTGAGTACCCACAAAAGACCCCCTCATAGCAATTTCGTGTGCTATAATTTCTACAATTTAAACATCAAACAGAACCCCCACGTGCTGCCCAAAACCATAACAATAAACTGTATACCGTAACAGTTTTATTCGTAACAAAAAAAAAAAAGAGTAAATTTTAACGCCTACCCATTGTATATATATATATAAAAAAAAAAAAGAAAAACATATATAAATAACACCCCCTCGACGCGAACATCGATGGGAACGCGCGCATTCTTCTTCGTGCGTTCTGTTCTACAAAGTAGAAAGTCCCGATTGAGCGGTGCCGATCAATTGCTTCTCCTCTTCCTGCGCGAATTCAAATGCAGAGCATCTCGTCGTGCAGCAGGTGCCGGCAGATACGTTCGTAGTCATCGAACGCCAAAAACATCTGCTTCGGCTTCGACATTACGAGGCCTTATTGCGTGCATCCAATAAGAACGGAATTGCTCGGCGCCTATTTAACGTGGCGTACATCCTAGACCAGTTTCGATGAAAACAAGATATTTATGCTCTTAATTCATTTTCACCACGATTGCTTTTTGTCGTAACTAACGAACGGATTTTTTGAAGCTCATCATCTAATAGAAAATTATCGTTTTCCATGATTAATGATAAGTTCACAAAATTTCAATTAACGCCTTGTTGCAAGAATAGTTGATAATAAATTTGTAATAACGAATTATATAAGACGTTAACCTCGGTGATAATGCATTTAATTTAATAATGCGGTTGTAAAATGCACAGTTAATTAAAGCGGTTTAAAATAAAAATATAATAACTACCGCAACCTGTTACCAGATAATGTTAAAACGAACCGATGTTATGTTTTTATTCCGTAATGACACTAATTGAATTGCACAACAGGCAAGTTCGCATGCGAATAAGGATGAAAGTTTTCGGAATATTCGAGCAGTAGCATTTGTGACTGAAACGTTGAACTTGCATCAAAAATGGATTACATTTTAACGTCCCGCGAACTTCGAAACGCGAGCGCGCGGAATCTAGCCCAATTTTGTTGAATTGGGAAAGAGAGGAATATCGAGTACATCGGTTTCAGTCTAAACAATAATGGCCGAACGCAATCGATAACCGGCCTAATTTAATTTGACGTCAATGTTTGCTTAATTAATGAGTTAATTGTGTAATAATTAATTCTGCAATAGTTAAAATATTATCTATGTAATTTATCGGTTAAACAAATACAGAGTATTTCAATGACGATGTTCCCAGAGTTACGATCGTGTCATTTGCTTATCGAAAAGTTTAATTTATCCGGATAAATGATAAAACAGTAAAGACAGTTTTTCGCATCTCCACCATTTCCTTTAACTCCAGTAACAACAACAAAACTCCATCTCGAATTTATCCAAGTGCTCCCCCTTTTTTTCTTCTTTATCATCGATCTTTCAATTCTCAATATTTTTTTTTTTTTCCCCGACTAAAAGATCATTGGCAGCCTTGAAACCACAATCGCCCTCTGGGCGGTTGAATTCCATTCGCAGCTCGAACAAAAAGCGAACTATCCATAACAAAAACCTCGGGAATGAAACGACAAAAGGAGTGCATTAGCTCTTGTGCGGCTGACGGTCGCGACTGGAGCCGCGTGTGTGTCCGAAATCACGTACTCGGGCTGGCACGATTTAGGGATTAGTCGGGGCGTTCGATTGGAGCGAGAGAAGTCGAAGAAGAAGAAGAAGAAGAAGAAGAAGAAGAAGAAGAAAGAAAGAAAGACTTACGTGCTCGAGTCTGCGGCCGAGTTTGCAAGGCTGCGCCAGCCTAAGCCGTCACGCATTCACCCTCGCCGATTTCAGACCTTTCTCAACTCTTTTTCCCTTGATCCTTCTCTGCCGGTCCGGCCCTTCCCTGCTCCCCAGAGCAGGGGTTCTCTCGTCACTTTAGCCTTCCTCCTCCTCCTCCACCTCCTCCTCCTCCTCCTCCTCTTCCTCCCTTTCCCTTTCGTTCTTCTCGCTTCGGGACAGAGGCTTGTGTGCAGGCCGATCTCTCTTTGCCCTCCCCACCACACCGGTTAGTCGCTCCTTCCCCAGTTCAACCGAGAGGTGAACGAACCCACTAAATGGCGGCCATGAAAACAGCCGGGCACGAAGGATGAAGCCAAAGACGCAAGGGATCGGACGTGGCCCTCTTTTCGTCGAAAAGAGGGGGGTCGGCCCCCTCTCGCCATTTTCGAAAGAGGTCGCGAGGGGAAGCGCGGACGGTTCATTCCGCGTCGTCGTAGCTCGAAAATCGCGATTGCCGAGCCACGAGAATTGAACCCCAACGAGGACGACCTCGGTATATATATATATATATAAGCAAATTAGAGTTTCGAGTGGTTTGATGTTTTGGTTGAAACCGTTGATGAGGAATTAGGATCGCTGCGATTGTTTCTTGCGACGGGGATGAGCGGGGGAACGAAGACGGGAGTTCGTGACTTGGGAATAACCCCCGCGTAAACCCGGGAGGTGGAGGATATTATGCTCATTCCGTATCTGGATTATTCCATCCAATTCTAGATTGCGATGTCACTGTAATGGCCTGGCAGGACCGCGACGCGGGGTCGAACAAAGTTTTCGAGAGTTTGCTCTGTGGCAATTTTTTTTTTTGTATTTATTTTTTCATTATCTCTCAAAAATGATGATCGTCTGATAACTTTGCGAGTATTACGATTAGACTTTGTAGAATTTCAATTCAAAAATTCTTCAGAATCATTCTTAAGAATTTTTCAAAGTCTTTGAAAAACAACTTGACGATGATTTTTCTCTTGGAATACCACAGCAAATACAAACGTAACAAAAAAAGAAACAATTCAAGTACATCGTTGAAGAATTTTTTTTCCTTTTTTCCTCGGTTTCAAAGGATGGAAAAACATTGAAATTGGCTTAGAGAGCGTCTTCTTCTTTCTTGATTAATTTATTCCATCTGAAATTATTCCTTTTTCGCTGAAAGTTTTATTGGGAGGATTTACATGCACGTAATTCCTTTGATGTCGCTTGGTCTTGAAAATAATCGTCGTGTTATCCCGCCCCGCGAATCGAACATTCGTCGTTCCCCGGAAGCGCGACAACGGAAGTTCGATTCTTTAAGATTGATTTTGTATGCCGCGCACTCGGCGTGGATACAAGCGACGTCGACGCTGACGCGGACAACGTGGAATTGAATTGCGAGCACAGGACACGTATATAATTTGCTCGACGCGTTCTTTGCACAACACTCATAAAAATATCGTTCTACACTTGTAATTACGTTCGTTCATTTCTATCATTTCAATGAGAAATCAGACTTTTGTCACGTCAAATGTTGCAACTAAACTCCCATAAAATTCTTCGTTCTATATTTATTTTATCAATTTTAAACATTGTTACACACAGCAAAATTTAATTCAGAATAAGAAGCAAAAAAAAAAAAAAAAAAAAAAAAAAAAAA
>JABFQA010000582.1:0-18496 GCA_022817065.1 Probaryconus sp. ZL-2020 | reverse complement strand
AGAAAAAAAAATTAAATATTGAAAAGAAATTGAAACGATTGTTTCAGTAAAAATTCTTAGAAATGCAAAATTAAAATAACGATTTTTTAATCGTTATTTTAATCCAAAAAAAAGTGTTTTTTTTTTCAGTATTAAACATTTGTTCCATCTGATTTCCTAATAAACATAAAATAATTTCAAATAAATTTTCACGTCATAATAAATCCACTTATAACAAGAAGAATTTACTATTATGAAGGACTGTTTTGAAAGCAAGGCATAACTAATGGTTAGATAAACATTTTCGTACGATCAGTTGAAAGATTTCGGTTGGAAGGTACTCCACTCGTAAGCTCTCGTATGCGTCGTGATCAATGACATTATTTACCCAGCGAATCAGTATGCAAGCATCTGCATTGTTCATAATCAATAATGCTGAATATGGCTCCATGACACGCTAATGCAACAGCAAAAAAATAACGGATGAATTAACATCGGGTCACTGCTGAAATAACATTACCCTGTTTAAATTTAATAAGGGATTAACACGACGATGCACACAATATTGGTGTTAAAAGTTTTTTACTTTGCGAAAATTTCTTCAGATATTTGATTCGTGAAATTACATTTTGATGTTTTTTCCTCTCTTTCTCTCTCTGTTATTTCATACATAGATACCGATGAGTAACTCAAATTAATTTTCGAAATTGTTTTTTTTTTTTTCTTTGTACGTCGAAAACTTTTGTTAGCTCCGTTACAAAATATCGCATATGTGTACATTATTTTTAATCGAGTATTATGTTGAGAATTTGTGGAATTTCAATAACGAAACTAACGACTGGATAATTGGCGAGGAAAAATATGAAATACAATGAATGAGAATATATACGAATATGTCATGTAATATTGAAGTTCAATAAACGGCGAAACGTCTACTAAAAGACGATAAAAATATTTGTTGAGGGAAAACGTCAAATTAATGTAAATAAATTTAATAATGACAAATATCTGAGCTGGGGTTTATAAGAATTAGATTTTCATTTATGATCCCCACGTGTCAAACTGACACCATAATCTGTTTATCACTAACGTCAAATGAACGTCGTTTTTCAATTATGGCGAAATTAATAACGCATAAAATTCGCGCAAAAATGATACTTGGAAAAAGGGAGACAAGTAAATTGTGAAATAATTTATTAGCATGAACAAGAGTTGAATTTTCTTTCAAAGTTCAATCTGTTCTTAATCAACTTAACTTCAGATTTAAAAATCAACATTTGCAAATTTTAAGACACATCAATTTTAAGCCAAACACCTTTTTAATGATGACGTCAAGTGATATGACTCAAACTCCTAATAATTATGCTTAAAATATAAAATCGGTTTATCATATCCCGTGACACGTTTTATATGTATCTTTAAGAGGAAATCTTTCTTTAATTAAATATAAATTAAATGTCATATTTCAACTATGTAACGACTTGTTAAAGTAGTTATTAGAGTAACTCGATAGCAATGGAATGTTTTACCAATTATAAATAAATTATGAATCGGGATTCAAAATTGTTTCAGATAATAAATTATTTTTGCACTATATTACTTAATTGCATGGAACATTTTTATTTGCAATGTAACTTACTTTTTTGATTTTTTACATTTGAAACTTTTCAAGACTTCGTAATTATTTTTTAATTTAATTTTTGAAAATTTCTAATCCGAAATTTTGGAATTAGAATTTTAATCAATGTCAATCGTTTTAATTAGGAAAGGCACAGACGGGGATTCACTTCTAAATAGTTAATTAGAAAGATAAACAAATGTATTTAGATGTGTCAACGAAAGCCTGTGAAACGTTGTCATTGATTTAACGGTACACGTTGTTAATCATGAAACGGTTGAAATATTTTGTTATATCAACCAAACGCACGTAGCTTCCTGGTTTTAATGCGCATACCGGGCATTAGAGCGAACACGGAGATTCTATCCAGGCGCACTTTCAAGGATACAACAACATACGAATGTGTCATTATACGGCGTTATCCGGCAGGGGCGCCAGTTGCCTAGCGACCATACCGAGTTACAGCGGTAACCCCAACCCCCTTTACCCCCCCCCCCGCCCCCCCGACAAGACCAAACCGGATTATACGTTGGCAAAAATTATTACAGTTAAAATTGTTAAAAAATATAGATACAACAATTGGCCTCACAATCTGATCCTCGTACACGCAAAAGCATTTCTAAAATTTTCAACAATTTCTCTAATAATTGGTAAAGTTCCAGTTTTCCAACTCCATTTCCATCAAACAAAAGAAAAACGTTACTTCGATGATGAAATTACTTTCCCATAAAATCCTATAACTTAAAATGTACAAATTTCTCAAAACTCCACTGTTCCTTATATTTGACAACAAAATTGGTTAACAAAATGTTGCCACCTTTTTGGGGGCACCAACCTTTTGTGTCCCAAATTCACAGTTCGTTAAACTAAAAGTACAAGTTGTTTTCTTTGAACGAGAGCTAATAAAATACAGAAGTCCAGAGTGATGTCTCTTTGGTGAGCAGCGAGAGTTACTCTTCTTTGTGAATACATTGCCGCTTGATTACCCTCCCCCTCCCCCTCCTCCTCCTCATCCTGATGCCCCTCCCGCAAGCCGCAAGTTGCAATGAGTTTTTTGGAGTGACCACAAGCGATTTGGCCAGTCCAGTCCAGCCCAGTCCAGCCCATTCCCTCTTGCCACTCGACTTTGGCGCTTTATTTATGACCGCGTATATCGACCCGAAGCTTTAGGGGGTTAGGGGGTTTCAATGAAAGTGGGAGAACAATGACGGTTCAATTACCGCCGGCCGCAGAACCCGCATTGGGTCACTCGGACACGACATACTCGTTGCTCTGAAATCGCACGACGCTTTGCATAAGTCCGCAATTTTCGTGGAGGATTTACGGAATTAACGTTTAAGATATTTTGAATGGGGGTTTGGAACGGCTCGAAGAAGGGTTAACGCGTTCGAAATTGATTGCTTGGATTTTGGATTATACTGCTGGATGTATTTAGTGACAATCCAATTTGGGCTTACTTATGCAAATTGCCGTTCAGGTGAAATGTTCCGGTTTCAATGGGTCCGGTAAATTTTGACTAAAATATACTAATAGCTAAAGATTTTTTCAGCATTAAATGTTGTGAAATCCTTTTGGTAAATTATTTTTTTAGTTATTGTCCATACAGGTTCTATTAATGACCAAATACTTTAATTTTGTAAAATCTAATGTTAAAAAGTACAAACAATCGAAGTTGACATTTCATTTACATACAGAATAATCGACCTGAATTGAATTCTAAAATTTTTCAATGGCTATTTAACTTTATTCTCCCCAGATTCAACAAATCTGTAACCTGCTACCATTTATTAATAACTAAACAGGAAATTAATTCAATGTCCAGAGATTAGACCAAAGCTTATTTGCAAGAAAATCACACGAACACGATGAGCAGTGGAATTAAATTTGCACAAAATGGACGTTGTTATAATAACTGTTGAATATTGCTCACTGTTGTAAATTACTATGCACGATCCGCAGTTCCCTTGGATCCGACTAAGAAGCATTTTGTTTAGCGCAGCAATGCGGATGCAATCTCACCGTAAATTTGTTCAAAGCGCTTGTGCTCTTGCAACAATTTCATTCGAATTTGCACAGACGCTGTTATCAATTAAACATTACGACTAATTCTAATTTAAATAATTTCGTATATTAATAATTCAATTTCAATTTATAACGTATTATTAATTATTTTATTAATTTTGTAAATTGAGAAAAGTGACAGTTCAATTGAATACATTGGGAAAAATTTGTATGAAAATGTTATCGAAACAACTGGACATAATAATAATTTTGTTAAAAGTTACTATGTATAAATTTCATTTGCTAGCATATGGTAATTCGATGATCTACGATGAAATAATTACTTCATTAAACTTGAGTATACTTTTGCGTCGTATACTTTACGATGATTATCATAAACTGAATCACATGGAGTGACAGTCATATATGAATACAGATAAGACGATCTTTTTTTTCTTAAGAACACTGTAAAAAGCCTAAAAAGTATGTGACTGGAGAAAAAAATTATGTTTGCTGGTGCTTAAAAAACAATTTTTTACCCAATGACGTTCCCAAAGAACGTGCTATTCTTCAGCCATATAAAAGTTCATAACACTTTCATGAACAATCTTGAAAAATCGAAAATGTTAAATTTTTTTATTAAAAACTGAAATTACGAAATTAAAAAAAAAAAAAAAAAAGAAGCATTAACGATTTCATCATAATCTCCTGGATGGAAAACTGATTTAATTTATGACGGTCATCTGGAGTGATATCAATGTCAACAATAATAGGGACATTTCGCACCACCTAATTATCTTTCTTATTCATCATTCGAAATCCCCAATAAAGCCGTAAAAAATAAACTTAAAGGGGCAATAAAGAAAGAGACACGTCTAATCTGTTTCTGGACAATGTGCCATTGATAAAATGCGTTTGAAGTGCTCGTCGTTGAGGATCATATTGTGATGTTGAGCGAACAATAACGAGAAAGGAGACACCCGGTACGTAGAGATAAGAATAATAGAGAGAAGAGGAGACAAGGATAGAAGGGATAAAAGGCGGCCGATGGTGGGGGGAAGGTGCCCAGGGGTCTTCTCGGGGACCTACGGACCGAAACAACTTCCTCCGTCCTTCTCCGGCAAGCCTTTCATCTCGTTCCCTCCCGCAATGTCCTCTTCCTCCCTATGTTTTTTCGCTATCCTCTCTCTATATTTATCGTAGGATCGTGTGTCCGCCAACGGTTCTCAAATTACTCTATATTCTGTCGCGTTCATATTTTCCAATGTTTTATTACGATATTCAATTACCACAAAAAATTATACTCTTTTTTTTTTAGGGGGAGGGGGATGGTTTTTTTTTTATCTACTTCAAATTATCAAGCAAATAATTTTTTAATTGTAAATTAAAAATGCTAATATAATATAGTTATTTAAAATCATGATTTTATACTTTAAAAATCGTTTAAAATTTATTGGAAATCATTGGAATAAATTATCCACATTTATGACAATCGTACATTAAACTGAGTTTCTAAAAATGTTAACTTATGAACGTTAGTTAACACCTTAATGCATTATTAAATTTTACGATATCAAAAGTCGTATTTACGATGCTGTTACTTAACCTACTAATTTCAGTTCTGAAATATAGGTTAAATTAATAATTATACTAAGTAGAACGCTTTTAAAAACATAGCGCTTAATAATCGCATCAAAGTGTAAAAGTAAAAGTGCTAATTATATTTCCCTACATTTCTCTCTCTCTTTTGTCGCCAAACGCTTTTTAGACAAACGCCTGGGATAATGTAATAAAAAGTGTCTATATGCGTTTGTTTAGCTAACTCGAGCACGGGAAATCTTTTTAAATCGAATCTGTAAAGTTTGCAGCAGCTCATTAAGTTTCAACGAGAAAAAGTTGAATATGAACGAAATGATAGCCGCTGGTACGACACGGAGAAAGAGAGATCTGCATAAGAGAGAGAGAGACGGGAAATTATACTTGAGGATTGCCTCGCGAAGAAAGATGCTCGAATGTGAACGAGACGGATATATAATAAAGAGCGGAGAGAAGAGACTTTGAAGCTCCGCTTTAATAATAAGCCTCATATAAAAACGAAATAGTCCATTTATGCGACGCAATGTGCTTGCCACCGGTTTACGCGTTACCGTTTAAATATTGATAATATAATATACAACAAAAAGCACGCTCCACGAGATACCGTAACAACCTTAAACATCATGGCACTGATAACGTACGACTTTTTGGAAGTGCACGAATTTTCCAGCATCGATTTTCAATGAGATTTCACAAACCACCTCTTTCCCACAGAACCTTCAAAAAATAATTAACTTAAAACTCTTTAAAACGTCATTCATTAAAATTCGTTATAAAATTTATGTAATTCAGATTCTCTAACGAAAAGCAATATTCCTTAAAGTGAAAATTTCCTTTGCTGACGTATTATTTGAAAATGAAAAATTTAATTCTAAACCCAAAGTAAAATAATAACTTTTATTCTTCAGTTAATGTTAAATCATTAAATTAACCGAAGATTTAAAGCAGAAAGCAAATAATCTGAGAATGAATGAGATTAAATGTACTTAGCGAGGAAATTTATTTCTACTCGAAGTAAATTGTACGTACAAAGCAAACGTGTTTGGAGCGCGTTAGGGACACGATATATGAATTTCGGCCGGAAAGGCTTTATTTGATCGGCAGGCCGACGGGTATAAAATAAAGATAGAGACAGTCGGATGAAAAGCTACACGCGCAGTGGGGTTCTCGTCATAATCGTGGTAATTTCGAGCGGCGGGAAGCGCGGTGCGCAGACAAACGTGGGGCGGATATCACCCTCGATACGTTCCTGTGTTTGACTGAATCGGGTTCGAGCACGGAATTCGCCTAGACAAAGGTCCCTTTCTGAAATGTCCTTTCGGCGCGACTGCCGCGGGCACTCTCTCGCATTGATCCGCATTTTTCATGACAACTAATTTCATGTTCGAATTATTGCCACGATCTTCCACTTTTTGACAAACACTTTTTACACAAACTTCCTTAAAGGTTAATTTATCTGTATTTTGTAACTGAGAGATAAATTATCTTTGTTTAGTCAAGAAAATAAAGTATTCAATTCTCAGATCAATACTCATAAAAATCGATGTCGAATGAATTCAAAAAGATAGTTGATAAAACTAAATAGTTATGGCAATTATATGGCAACTTTTTTTTTTTTTTCTGTCAGTGAAGATATTTTAACTGTCCTTTATCTCGACATCAGTTTGTATAAAATGAATAATCAAGAGATAATAAGATTTTCATAGAAGTTGTAACGTTATTTGGTCGACAAAAGCATAACTGTCTGCGTGTTATGAACGAAACTGAATACTTTTGACACTTTCGTTCGATATCTGAGTAGAATAGGTAGCGCCTCGCGTAATCTCTCCTTGATAAGGTTCAAAGATAAAGTCTCGTGAGATTCTCGTACGGTAATTCAAGTGTGCGTTGTGTCTTCAACAATCGCTCGTCTGTTGATTCGAGTGGACTGTTAGCGAAGCACCGCTAACAGAGAATAGAATGGGATGCCCAACTCGTCGAAGCCGCGCTCTCGAAATTCTCGCTTTTTCTTTTCTAGCACTCTCAGTGCCGTAACATTACGTTTGCCTCACCCTCGTATAATTAAGGGCTGTTTTAATTCCCATTTCTCTTCATCGTTCATTTTTAATGAAATTTTTACTTTGTTCAATGATAAATCCTTTCGAAATGATCATTAGAAATGATTTATTGAATAATAAATTGGTGTAAAATTCAGTGTCTATAAAGTTTGTCTGAAAGAGAAATTTAGCGTAATTTGAAAATAATAATAACGATGAAGAAACGAGTGAAAAATCAGAATGAATCGTAAAGTGTGTTTGATGGAATAGCGAAGAGAGCCTTTAACCAACTGGTCTTAGTTTTCGCCTGGACTGAGATGTCTCAGTCCTCTGAAGAGGCTTGCGAAGGCATCGTGTCATTTGAATACGATACATACAACGTGCTATTATACACAACGTTATCCATATTTCATCAACCTTGAATAGTTCGTCCAACCGTGCGCTAATGAAAAGAAATATGGAAATAATCCGAATTTATAAAGGACCTCTCCAATCTCATTTCCATTATTCAATTATTAAATCATTACAGCGTACATTTTGTACCGTACTAATTATTGAGTCATTATATCGATAATATATTTCATCCTTTACATTGCAGAATTTCATTTTTACTCTCAATGTGTATCATTATAAATTCATTGATTTTTTGAATCTACGAATTAATTTGCAAAATGACATTTAAGTTAATCTTTCGATAATGAACAAAAAGTTCAAACTGATCATTATTGCGTACTTGTTAGTAAAATTGCGCCAGTTTACCCTCGCAAGTACTTGGATGGGTGTCTACATTTATCCTGCATATACGGTTACTCGCGCAAATTGAGCGTCTAGGGGATTTCACAATTTCGTCGAGCTTCCCTTCGGATTCGATTACAAATTTCGTAACATCGACGTGACGCAGCTCCTTTCTCAATCAACCGTTTGTGACGTTCGCTCAAGAATCGCATAATGCGATGTGACGGGCATTTGCAAAACCATTACTCCCCGTATCATTTTATCACAAAAACTTTGTAGTCGGATTTCATGCCGGATAAAATCCTTAAAAATCATCTCAAGTATACAAACATCATCGATATAGATCATTTCATAATGATCGACATTTTCCTAACGTTTCACGTTAAAAAAAAAATCTTTAGAAACGAACGACGATGTTGGTAATTTGTTCTGAAACTGTGAATAACATCAACAAATTTTATTTATATATGCAAATACGTATGAAAGTTCAATTTCAAGAATTGTTGACCAGTGTGTTCTTGAGACACTAAGGCAGTAAAAGCAAAAGCCCTCCCACTGAGCCCGTTAACATTTGTCGAACACCCCGGGTGCGCTTTCAAAAAAGCACTACCAAGGCACTCTTCTTTTTATCATTAAATGCACACTCGCACTGAATAAAGAACCGCCCGGGCATTATCACACAATGGGCATCAATATTCAGCCACATTTTTCCTCCAAATGCTTATCTTTACTGCTCCGCAAATAACTGCTACATAAAATACACTTTTTTTTTTTTTTTTTCAAATTATGATACTCGGCACTCGTGATTTAATAATTATTTTTAATTATAAATTTATGCGTTTCAAAAGAGCAATTAGAGTGGATAATTCTGCTAATCGAATGTGAAGAGAAATTCGTCTGGACTAGGTTTTGTTTTTCAGAGATTATGATTATTATTTTAATCTCATACTTTTACGATAGCGATCCTTTTATGAGTATGCCAAATAACGTGACACTATAAGGTGAATATTGCGTTATCTTGTCCGCTTCCAAGCAGCGGACGCTTTTCGTTAGTGTCAACAGAACCGAGCGATAACCGGCTATTATCGCTATTGCGCCGTAGGTCAAAGTGTCCCCTTTCCACGTTTTGCCCATGGTGATCATTAAGCACCATGTGTTTGAAAAGTTAACGCGGAGAAATTTCGGTAAAAAGTTTTGAAAACTTTTTAAAACAACAGTTATCGCTTTTACGAAACTAAACAACTATAACAAGTTATGCATAAAGCATTAAAAAATTCCACATAAAAGTTTTGGAATATCAACTTCATGAAATTACAATTAAAAAATTGTTACTGAAAAACTCCTCCTTAAATGAAAACAATCAGTTTCATTGATAGTGTTAAATGATTATAAAAAGTGTGCAAAAAAAATTTGCAAAAACTTTAAGTCCATAGTATCGGGCAAAAACAATCCTATACGAGTCAATAGCGTTTATTAGTTTTCATGCGCTGTAAAACGAAATATAAAGAAACTCTTTTGAAATACAAAATACTAGTAACTCTATTATCACAGAATACATAGAGACGTATATTTTTCATTCACTTTTTATCGTTTTATTTTTCCCTCTCTTTTTTTTTCCCCCCCTTTTCATTTCCCACTCCTCTCTTTTATGTTATATTGCCGCCTTTTTCTTCCATAATACGCGCAGTGCAGTTGCTGGAAAACTCGACACGAAAGAAGAAAAAAATCACTAGAATCAGAAAAAGAATTTGTAATAAATCTTTTATAACCTAATCCGTGTTTGCGGAGTTCACGTGGTATAGATATACACCCGATGCACGCAAGATAATCCAACGAGTCGCGTGTTACAGGAAAAATTGTAATTTGAGGATTTTTACGCCAACAGTTTGTTAAATTTGTAGATTGGGTTAACTTGATGAATAATGCGATTATTTTTATGGCAATTCGTTCAAGAGAAAAAGGTTTTCTATTTTTATCTGAGTTGTTTTGTTTTTTTTTTTTTTTATTTCAGTAACGGCTATATCTTGTAATTTTATATTGTTCTTTTCAAAAGTTTATCAAAATTCCAAGAGATGTGTAAACTTATGAGCAAGATTGTTTCTTGAAACCTTCAAACTGAAATTCTAAAAGAACAATCCTCATTTATGGAAAATTCGATTTACCGTGAAAACTGTACTATTACTAGAGAAATTCTATCTTTGTGCTCATCAGTTGAATTGTACTAGTCTCAGACTCTTCGTTCTAACAATTGTTAAAATCAAGTAGCTATCGTGCGAAAACTCAATTAATCCCAAATTTGCAGATGAAAATTGGTTCGTGCTCGCAAGCCACGAACCGAAGTTAGTCTGTCTTGATCTTGAATTTCATGGAGGGTCATTATACGTGTATAATACACTCGAATCGAAGGAATATCGTTTTGGACACATGAAGGGACGTGATTCCCCATACCTTAGGGACTCTCTCGCTCCTCCAGATGCGGGTCTTCTTGAACAAACTCATTCACTACCAGTTCCTTTAATCAATTCCCCAAGGAAATTCAATTATCAGTATTCCATTTTACAACAATAATGCCACTCCATGTCTTTATCACGGAAAAAAAAGAAGAACTAAACTTTTTCCCTGTAAAAATGTGTAACCAATAAATTGCACAATCATTCTTAATTCACGTGTCAAATTGAGCACATAGAAGATGAGTGAAAAACTATTGTCATTAAAAATGTCTTTACATCTCGAGAATAGTTTATCTCTGTTCTGTGTAGATTATGAGAGGTATTTGTGCGAAGCACGTCTGTGTGCCTATACATGTGCTTTATATACGTATTGAGCACGTCGGGGCTCTCTCGCAGAGAGTAGTAGTCGGCAGCAGCGGGTCGATATACGAGGCCTCGGCCTACAGATATGGCCAGGGGTGGTGGTACTCCGTTAGGGGCGCCCAAACTAGCTGTCACTTCCATCCTGCAACTTCTCTCTGCTCTGCTCTGCTCTTGCAGCAACAAAGTTGGGACAAGATACCACTCGGCTACATTATTTTCGAATTATGGATCATTATAATGTTGTGTTGGATGTTGGGACACAGGTTTACACATCCGGAAGCCTCGGATTATACAGGTGCTATCGTTTTCATCCGCGGTCATTTCGGCATCTTTGTACAAATAAATATTTTTTGCAAATCTCTATTTTTCATTTGCAAATTTTTTTTTTTTTTTTCTCGTTTTTGGCATTGAAATGCAATATTTTGTCGTTCAAAATCAATGTGTTGTAATTCAATAAAATTCGATGAAACATTTGGTAAAATTTTGGTGAGTTTTGTAATTTTTTTTTTTTTGTTAAAGATTAAAGAAGCTGCGAGTTGTTGAAAAATGTGGCCAGGTCTGAGTGTTTTTAGCGCGAGATATTTTCGTCTATTTATAAGCAAAGAGCTTACAATTGTAGAAACAACTTCTAGAAACCCAGACGGATTGTAAACGTGTTAATCGCTTTGCTTAACGATCCTTAATGGAAGAGGCCCCACTCCGGGGTGTTCCGCTCGTTGAAAAAAGCGACCGGCGATTTACATTTATATGAAACCCGACAATAATAAGCCGTCGAATATATATCTCTCCGGCGACCCGACGTCCTACTAAAACGAAACACGAAATTAGTCAAGACCAAAAACAAAAACCGTTCTCTCTGTTGTTTCTGCACATTTCGACATTTTATTTTTGAAATAATGGGAATTATGGTAATACATGAATTTCAGTTCTTGCGCGATTACTGAAATCAACTCACCGTGCGCGATGATGTTGGGGGCTTTTTTTCCACGAACGCAAACGATTTAGAGATGAAGATTAATGTGATTATTCATGAATTATTGACGGATATGAAGTTGAAAATGCTATAAATGAGCAATTTCGATAATGACCGTATATTTTGGTTTCGTTTATTAGTGAGTCATATAAAGAATAAATAGACTGATTTAGACTTCTAGGAAAATTTTATAGGTACTAATGACGGTTATAAAAATGTTTTTATTTTTTTTAATCGATTGTTTTCGATAATTTTATTCGAAATATTTAAAAAATTAAAATAAGTAAAAATATACAAAGCGGGTCATTAGAGATTACAAAATTAACTAACTTACATTAATTAATATAAGTTTCATAAATTAGAACTTTCTAAATGTTATAACTATTTTTTGAAATGTACATTTCAACTCTAACAAAATAATTTTGCTGGTAAAAAATAGTATATCATAGGTCAGTTATTGAAGGTTATCATAAACAGACAAAAGAACATCTGATAGTATTTAAGTTTAGATAAGATACACGAAACAATGATTAAATAAATGATGACTGAGAAAAATACCTTTTATCAGAATTTCTGTTGTAACGATATAAAATAGAAGTTTTACCTGAATTATATTATACATTTTTTAACACTATTCTTTTTGCGACTTATTTTTTTTCTTATGATCTTATTTTTACAAAAAAAAAAAAAAAAAGTTATAAAATTTAATGAAAGCAACATTTTCCTGAAAATGAAAAAAACAAAGAAAGAAACATAAGAGAAACAGAAAGACACATTTGAAAAATTTAAATACAGTAGACCTTCAACTCTTGCTTTCCTTACAAGTGCCTGTCCTTCATAGTACTACATTATTTTTAAAAAAGGACAAACGATAAAGGAAATAGTCCCAACAATCTACTGTGTTACCTGAAGAAAATTACCATATTTTATCTTAAACATATGCAGCCACATAAATAGTCTCACAAGCGACAAACGTATCGCGATTAAGTCATAACACATTTTTCGTACTCAAATGATTATTTATTCAGCCATAATAATTTAATTGCGACATTCTTGTCCGTGAAAATGGACGCGTGAGAAAAGTCCGAGAGAAAATCATGAGAAACATATGGAATCCTTTCGACAATGCAAAATACCAAATTCAATTCGCTTGCAATATCATTTTCAGACTTCTATAAAAATTTGCAAGAATGTAGATTCCGCTGAAATTAAATTTCCAAGTCCAAGAAAAAGGGATAACGCGATCGTCGTTGTTTACTCTTGTCCTCTGAAATGAGAAAACAAAATTGAAATTCAATCGACGATACCAAGAAGTGCAAATCGACAGGACGAATTCGCGCGACTCAAACGTGATAATAGGACGTGCGTGAAATAAATTGGCGAAAAAGTTGCATATTCAATTTACAGCACTGTCGAATATTTTACAATAAGATATTATAATAAATGGTGTAATAAATGTTATGGGTTCGTACACCGCAAACTCAGCAAGGAAAAAACGCCAGCTTTGTGGCACTGGCTGGTCTGTTGACGCAATAACGCGTGCGCGCGAGCGAGCACGAGCGCGTGTGCGTGAACGCACGTTTACGTCGAGGGCAAAGATTTATGCAGACGCAAACGTGAATGGCGTAGTAAATTCAAGTACGTAAGGGCGCGGCCGGAACACTTTTTTTCGCCATTGTTTTTCCTTTTGCGAGCAATTTTAGATTCCTAACCTGTTACAACAACGGCGGATTTCCTGCTCCAACTTAATCAGACAGCACGACGCAAACAAGACCGCATTATTGCTTCAAGGCATGCTCTTGACTGCGTGGCGTGGGACTTTATGCCAACATTTTTCACTTTGTTTGTTTATTATTATTCAGTTTTTCTTGGCTCTTTAATCCTTAACATCTCTCTAAAAGAAAATCTACTGGTCTCAAGTGGAATCCCACTAAATTCAAAAGAATTCCATTTCTTCCAAGAGAATTCCACTAACTTTTTTTTTTTGTATAATTCAAACAATCTTCTAATACAAACTTCTGAATAATCTCTTCACAGAACAAATTGAATAATCGAACCAATGAATAATAAATGTTATACTATAAATATTTACAGTTTAAAATGAAACGTGTCGTTGTGTCGCCATAATCAGGATGAAATATTATTTCTGTTGCGGAAACAACGTATTCGAAAGTCTATATTCGCATTTCCATAGTGTAATATTATTTGTATGTTAATATATATATTCATCTATATTCATATATCAGGCATATATGAAAGCATATATAAAGTTGAGGAGGACTCGGAATCGAGAGCATGTGAGGGCATAAATTTCTCCCGGTGCCGAGTGGTCCTCGTAAATAAGACAGCAGAGTGCTTCTTCCTTCTCGATCGGCACAGATTGTTATGAGTTACTCCCGCTTTATCCTGTATACGCGCACTTAACACGTAGCACGCCCCTGTACTCGATGATTGATGATCGAAGTTGTTTTAACTTCGCGAGGAGAAGGACAGAGTGACTCTCGAAAACTTTTTCCAACGAAAGTCAAAGTGGAGTTCTTCTTTCCACTCTTGACAGAGATACTTTTTCATCGTACAATTTTCATAATTCCCTTAATCAATGAGAATCAAGCGTATAAAGTCAAGAGCTCGACTTTTTAACTCGAAAATAAGACACGAAATAGAAATAACTCTCATATTTTGGAAGCTGAAAAATACTCGAACAAAATTTAACCAACTTGAAAATTTTTCTCGACTGACAAAAGATAAAAGGAAATGGTTCATCTTAATAACAACGTTCTGAAAATAACCGGGTGATAATTAAAGAAGATGCAATTCCTTGTTTAAAAGCTTTTCAAAAATTGCCAACTAATGATTTGAAAAAGCATACATCCATGTTTTCTGAAGAAAACATCAACAACAACATACAGAACTCGATGATTGAAGTATCCAACACGTGTTACTCCATCGCGCACACAGTCACAGAACCCTGCATACGCATACAAGGCGTGCATATAAGGAGTCGTTGAAAAAACATGACACAGAAGATTCATTGCGAGAAAGAATGATGAGACGAGGGAATGAGAAACATGCAGTTCTGGTAGGGCGGGTGGGCGGGAGGGGGAGAGGAAACTTCGAGACGAGAGCGTCTCGATTATCTGAAAAGAGAGAGATGAAGAGGGAGAGAGAAAGAGAGAGAGAGAGGGTTCTCTCTGCGTCAGTATCAGGATCGAGTCGAATAGTTGAGGGCAATCCAATCCAGGCAGGGGTGGACGAGGAAGGAAGAAGGAAAAAGGGACGAGGGAGGGGTTGCAACAGGTCGGTTGGTATAATACAGTCCCTCGAATATATGTGTACACATATCTAGTTAGGACGTCCGACCGGCTGCCTGACTGCTTGCCTGCCCTCCTCTCAATTCCCCATCCTCCCAATCCTCCTCCTCTTCCTCCTCCTCCTCCTCCTCCACCCTTTCTCATTCTCTTAGGGCTACCGTAACGCGCAAAGAGATTCTCTTCTCTTCCTGCACACGCGACAACTACATCGGCTTAATCGATATTAAATTTACGAAATTGCCCGTGAAAAACGTTTCGTCGTTCTCGTTTCATTCAAACTCTACCTACGAATTTCATATTGATGTTGCTGTGATTTAAAATTCAGGGAATGCTTTAACTAACTACATGACATTTTAACTATTTCATCTAAACTGGATTATCTTCGTTGACTTGATCTGCATAAAGTTTCAATCGTCGTTTTTCAACGAATTAAGATATGATCTTTACTAAATAATTTTTAAAAGTCTTATTGACAAGTTATATTCAATAAAGATTTTAAAGAAATGATCGTAACTGAAGAATATTTAGATATAAATTTCACTAATGATGATTTCTAAAGATTCTTTAGTAATTGTTATTTTTGAGATTTACTATATGAAAAATGTATATGTAACAACAGTAAGATTTGTAAAAGAGATATTTTTCTTGTCTGAGCTAAAAGAGTGGTGTTAAATATTAGTTATTATAAACGCAATTCGTGTTTGTAAGTTGTGAGCTTGATTGTTTGTACAATACAATAAGAGGCAGAAGAAATGACGCAGCCTGAAAGGAGGCGGTATTTTATTTTTCATCGCGGCTCGTTAAACATTTCCAGAAACTCTAATCGCAGTACGAGGCACACGGTAATCACGTAAACACAGTGATTATATGTTCCCGTCAAGTGCGTATGTCGCTGTACACCACTTCTCGAAACAATTAAAGCAACATTTTTCTCCATTCAAATTATGAATTTTCTTTCAAGTTTCACAGTTTCAGAAAACGGAAACTTAAACGTCCATTTTAATTGTTTGTTTTAAAGTTTTGTTAACATTTCAAATTTAAATTTAATAAAGTTTTAGATCTGAAAAATAATTAAATTAATTATGTCAGAAATTGGGATCATTTTTGCGACGATTTCCCGAAATGAATTTGCTTCTTCTTAGTTACATTTGATCGTGTTATAAACGTCATGAAAAGTAATTAAAATTACTGCACGAAACATTTTTATATTTTTACACTACGGTATCTTTTATGTCTTCCATTATGTAATAAGTGAAGATTAAAGACGGTTACAAAACTTATTTCTATGCCAAGCTAGTTTATGTTAAATAATTTAATTAACAAAATTACCAACAAAAAAAAAACAGTTCTAATGATTCATATAAAATTAAAAGTAAAACAATAATAATAAAAATAAAAAAAAAAATTGCATAAAGTTTGTTGCTAAAAAGCAATATCACGTCTGTCTGCAAACTCACGTCGTAAAATGTATTGACGAATTGTGCAATGACGGTTATGTAAATAAGGATTCCATATGCAGAGGTGAAAAAATAAAAGCCGAAATGTAGTATGGAATTTTGACGAGTACCTGTTCCCTTATTTCCTATGGGTCTACGAGATGTACTGCTATAAATTTCAGGCAATAGTAAAATAAGTTTCTCTCTTTTTTTGGTCTCCAAAAGAAATACTGATCTTCAATATAACCAGTTCTCTCGTAAACATGCAGAGACAACTAAAAATCTTTGTTTAAAGATCACTTTTAAATAATCTTGAAAATAAATTTCGCGTGAAGATGAATTGCTACAATTATTTTTTGGGGAAGATCATTTATAAAATAAAAAAAAAGAATTCTCTAACACAAATAATTATAAAAAAATTATTTCATGAAGTAGCAGCTTCTGAAATATAGTTTCAGATTTTGACGACTGAAGTCTTGATAAAATAATTTTGATTACAGCTTCGGGAGGGAGTGGTCCAATGTTGGTCCCTCCCGTGGTCCAATCTGGGGGTCGCCCTGTGGGGGACACGGCAGCATCCAGGGGCCAGCCGACGTCGGCAGGTACAGCGGCTCTGTGGCCTTTGACACCTGCACAGCCGACTCAGCCTTCGAACCAACAGTCTCAGGCAACACCGCCCCTAGCTGCAACCCCTGCACCAGCACACAACCAAGGTAATTTTTTTTTTTTTTTCTTTCTATCCTATTCTTTGTTTCTTTTTTTTTTCTTTCTTTCTTTCTTTCTTTCTTTTACAATTTTTTTGGCACTTTTGCACACGCCCCACATTCACGCTCTTTTCAGAGTGACATTAATTTACTATTCTCTCATTTTTTCTTTTCCTGGAAATTGTATTTATATTGTAAAATTGCCCGTTTATTCTAAGCACGGTTTCTTTCACTCTTAAATAATTTCATTGCTGCGCGTGTGACGAGTGAATTTTTTTTTTTTTTTTTTTTAAGTGAATGAGTTCCATTAGTTGTAACTCGATTTTTCTTCGGGTTAACTAAATTTTTTTATCGTAACATAAAGATTAATTCCACATCAGTTAATTAAATGTCATTATTTAAACATTTAAAGTCAAATTTCGTTGTCTATTAAAACAGTGATAAAGGTAACTTTTTCTATGTTGGAAATATAGCACCTGCATTTCCCATTTGGAATTCTTCTGCGTGTTCGAAATGAATCAATTTTAAAAGTGCATGTAATCTTTTTCTCTTGGGTCTATTTCTTGCTGTCAAACGATCTTTCGCATGAGTTTAGCGAAAGAAAAACAAATAGTTTGTTGGTCATTGCAGGTGTGAATCGTTACGGACTGTATTCGTTATTTCCGGGGGGTGGTGGGGGTAGTTATGTCACAGCCACCTCAGCCACCCCCGGACCTCCACCGGCTACACCTAGGGCTTATCACGCGACAACTCATAAGGGTAAGCTATCCACAAATTCGCTTATATTCTTCCCTCTTTTTGTACACGCGAAGAGCAAACTCAGGCTCTTGAAAAATGCATACGGTTTATACGTCACTTTTGACATACTGATTGGAATTCAAAATTTATTTCACGTATTTTTCGAAAAAAAAATCACGTACAAACTTGTGAAAAATAATAACGCTAAACTATTCATCTGGGATTTATAAAAACATAACTCGTCTATGATTTTTAAAATATCCTTTTGAAACAGTGAATATTCAAAATATTTTAAAGTAATTTTATCATGCAATTTATATTGCTGTTTGTGACGAATTTAGTCCTTATGTGTAAAACAGGAATTTGATTAACAAACTAAAACTTCAACTTTTCTAAAATAAAGTTGTCATAGTTAAATTTGAATTAAATCCTAGATGTCAATCCAATTACCTAAAGGTTATTGCTAAATCTGGATAACTTTCCGAAATTATACTTTTAAATGTAATTTTGAATTTTTCAATCCAGTAAAGTAAACGTGACATTATTTTCTCTGGGA
>JABFQA010000581.1:0-18521 GCA_022817065.1 Probaryconus sp. ZL-2020 | reverse complement strand
TAAAACACAAAATCATGTTAGTATAATAGATAATGTTCCTATTGATTGTCAATTTATACCTATTAGACATGTTTTCCAGCAATTTTTTCAGACCACTGAAGTACTTAATGAAACTTTAGAATATATATTATTATTTAAATATAATTTTTAAAAGGAAATGATTTATGAAATACTCGTTCTCGATTATACTGGTAGGTTCGACGTATTTTGATGTTGTTATGCATATGAGAAAGACACAGAAATCAATTCACTTCGGTAGGTTCGTCTCAATATTTGGGGAGATATAATCGGCTTATCATCGTTCAACCTTCCATCTCTTATTCGTTAAATTATACGCGCTCTATCTGCACTTCTCATTTCATAAACGTGACATGAAC
Organism: Probaryconus sp. ZL-2020; assembly: GCA_022817065.1. Taxonomy (NCBI): domain Eukaryota; kingdom Metazoa; phylum Arthropoda; class Insecta; order Hymenoptera; family Scelionidae; genus Probaryconus; species Probaryconus sp. ZL-2020. Next base: position 18,144 of record JABFQA010000581.1, on the reverse strand, counting down.
GTAGTCCATAATATCTCGTACATAATGTGGCCCAAGGGTCTGACATACGTGGTGTATCGACTCGTCAGGTAACACGAGATTTCAATTACCACGGCTACCGTTTCATCCTTCAAAACGATAACTCTTAATGGCTATTTTTCTTTTTTACATTTTATCTTCCTTGTATTCTATTTTATTTATTTATTTTTTTTTATTATTATATATTTTAAACGAAAAGGGATTTATAGGCAACTCCTGCCATCTTTAATTTTCATTAAAGAAAATGCTACAATAAATAGAATAATGATATGCAATGTGAACATTTTATCCTTTTCCTTGTTTAGCGAATTATTTCTAATTTGGATACAAATGTCTGTTGTATCCTTTTACATATATCGCTTGTGGTTGTTACAAATGAAAGCACTGTATCGAACAAATGCACTTTCTACGGAGGATATAGATATGAAAAATTTGAAATGATCATCCCTTTTTACGTATGCTTTTCACATCCACTCGACTTAAATATCCGTCTCGAGGATAATCTTGTACTTTGCGTTTTACGGCCAACAAAGCTGCAAAGATTCGAGATTTCGATACAGCCAAAGTTGTATTTTTCGTAAGGAACAAAGTGTCGTAAAAGGCGATTGTTAAAAGGGTTTTCAGAGCTCCTCAATGCCACGTAATATTTTCAACTCTCGTAAAATGACAATCACCTTGTATATAAATATCGTGTAGTGATGATACCACATTTCAAAAACTCACCGAATATGATAATGCAGTCGTTGATAGAACCTCGAAGATCTTTGTGTAATGTTCGAGACGGCTAAAGAATTTCCTTTCCACGTCGAAAGCACTCGAAATATCTGAAACAATATTCATTCCTCTAATTATTTTTCAGTGAATGAAATATAAATGTGGAGATATTTAAAGAAAAGTTATAAAGAAACGTTTGCGAAAAAAAATAATGAAATTGAATTCAAAAATTAAATTTAATTACAGCATAAGCTCGCTCGGTAAAATATAACTGAGACTGAGAATTGAAGTTGTTTGTCTGCGAGCTGAATTTGTTTGTGAATTTCGAATTCAACGATAGCAACTTTTGATGAAAGAAGAGTATTAGTCATAACTAGAACGGCAAACATTTTCCTCGACTTAGCGAACTGACGGCTGCTTATTTATAGCAGCATTTATATTGGAGTCGAGCTATCTATTACTTCTTAATCTATTACAATGTACGCGGTTTACGACCACGGAATCAGTCATTGGAATAAGTTTCTCACGGCGTGTATAATAATATTAATGGTAATAATAAGAATAAGCGAAGGAAGCAATTTTCGCGTTGCCATTAAAAATTGACAGTTTGCTAAAAAGTGCCGATAAACATAAATAAAGAGGAATAAGGCATATTGACGGTTTGGAGAGACTTTGATGGTTACAAGGCGAAAGATAAGACTGATTCGGAGTCGCTGGTGGTGGAGGGAAGCTGGGAGTTCGCTCGCTGAAATAAAAACGTGCGACGTGTCACCCTTCGCCACGGAATGATAATCTCTAGAGCGCGATAGATAATTACTCAGATATTCCTGAGCAAAGTGTCCAGCATATCTGGGCAGCTTTAATGGGGCAGGCTTTCAACGGTTATCCGAGCAAGGCTCACTTAGGCTTTTACTCGGCAGGGTGCTTACTCAGATAAAATATACTCCGAGTCCCAATATAATTAACGGTTATCAGTATATTTCTTCGGATCGAGATTCCATTACGACCCATTTATTCCAAGCAGAATGAGCAGTTATAGCTCCTCTCTTACATATTGGCCAATGAGCTGGAAACTATAAAAAAAAATTCTTTTTTTTTTTTTAATTTCCCGTTTCGAGTGTAACCGTAGTTTTGTTAGAATTTTCTTGTTCTTCGTTTCGCGCAGAGATTATGTTCGGGATTAATGACCGTGCTGTGATTTTGTTGAATACGATGACAAAGGAAGATTGGAAAAAATCTTGAAACTCTGTTTATGAAACGTATATCAGACTTTGTTTAAGTGTAAACCGGCCAATCTCTTACAAACTCCATGCAGTGTTTGAAACAATTCTACTGAACTCTGTCATAGCGTAGTAACTTTTCCAGGAAATTCTACTAAAAGTCGCTTGATAATCTGTCAAAACTTTACAGAATTATGTCCAACTTTGTGCAACAAACTGTATATATAAATTTCAAGAATTTCAGTGGCCACAATTGGTTATAAAGTTCCCTCGACCTAACGCAACTTTCATTACCGTCAAAACTACAGTGCCAACTGCCTTCACTATTAAAAATAATATATGACGCGCGAACAGGATCGGTATAAAACGAGTGAAATTTTGTAGTAACTTCTGACATTGAGATTACTTGCGTTTCGGTAAAATCCTCGACAATAAGAAATAAATACAACTCTATCAATTTAAAGCGACTTTGCTTAATTATAATTAATAAGATTTGCGGAGCTTTAAAAATTATTTTCATTAAAAAAAAAAAAAAAAAAATCACGCAAGACAATTTTTTCGCAGTCACTTTGGATTGGGATTTCTTGAAGCCGAAACACGAAAGGGACATCAATTTAAAATTCGATCTCATATACAGTTGGCTGCTGCATCTCGATCGAGGCAACCGGTTTTAACTGGTTCTGCTTTCTTGAAAGCCTCTATACTTACCCGGATGCGTACGCGTAAAAAGGATCATTATGATTATTAAAAACGCACCTATTTAGATTAAGGAGTTCGCGTTTGACCTTGATGCATGTCTGAGAAGTTATGTCCATTCGTCGCCCAACATTAGTGTTTCGTATAATATTTTAATAAGTACATAACCATTTTTTCAGTGACTATTTTTTTTTTGTAACAATTTCGACCTTTTTCCTTTTCCTTATTTCCTTCAGATGTTTAAACGAAATTTAACGAACGAAAGATTTTACCAATATCTTTTGTTTCGGAGAAAAATTAAATTTGTATTTCTTCGGTTTAATAAATTACCATATGAAATCGAACTTATAAATTTCTTTTAGAAGGATAAAAAACGAATGAAGTTAGCTCACTGTTTGAGAGTAGGTTCTCAGTGTTTTAAATGTACAATTGTTAAGCAAATTTATTATTGAGATCAGTGCCAGTATGTATTCGCGTTACGAATGAATTGTCAATTAAAAGTCGAAGCCTTGAAGAATATACTAAATGTGATATTTTACTTTCGTGACAAGCACATTGCTTCACCGAGACAAGACCAGGTCTATAAGATTTATAACATTGAAAATATTACCTGCTTCAGTTTCTTTGAAATTCCCAATACATTTTTTTCTTGTTAATAGAACTCGAGTTAACAGCAGTCAATGGGAGTTATTGGCAGTCAACGTCACAGATGAGACGATTTTTCAATTCTCAATAAAACTTAAATAAACCAATAGTTTTTAAAAAAAAAAAGGACTTTGATTGAATCATCGATTTCGTAGTAACAAAATATATTAAATAAGAAATCGGCTCAGAATAAAATATTCTCTATCCATAGTCGTGTATAAAACGTTTCATGGCTCGCGTAGCAAATGTCGTTTTATCTCAACTGAAACTCGGGTTCCTAATCAATAAAAAACATGTAACTTTATGATTTTGCCGATCGACTGCTTGCAAATATGAATAAAACATTCCAGTTGAATAGAAAATACGAAAAGAAAATTATTCTTTACCGACATATATTATATATATATATATAGATATAGATATACATATAAAATGTTTGAATAATATTCTAAAGGACAAAATACATCAATAGGAAAAATAGGATTTTTTATGTCAAAAAGTTTTTCAGTTTTCCAAAAGCTTTCGTATTGAAACACTTTCTTTATTTCGTTAACAAAGTTGAATCTCTAAAAAAAATAAGAAATAATTTTCTATTAATCAGTTGCATCAATTTCAGGGACGATTTTCCACTCGAAGCTCATTTTCCCTTTTCATAATATATATCATGCAAATTTTCTTTAGCGTCTTACATGCACATAGACTGTCACATTGGCAAAGATTTTGTGCAGTCGAAGATTAAAAATGCGGTATATTTTCGCGGTACAAATTTGAAATGGATATACAGCAGAGGGCTGTCAGCGTTCCTTAGAAGCCGGAAATCCATGAGATTGGAATCGAAATTACACGCGTGACAGTCTCGAGTTTTTCGTGGCATAATAATTTCATTTTTTGATACGAGATCAATAGCTGGCTGCTTGATTGACGCTGAAAGCTAGCCAAAGTTTTGACGCCGAAATGGGAAAAGTACCCACAAAAGAAAAAAAAAAAAGAAAAAAAAACAATTTTTAAAGAAAATAGTTATTTCTTATGTTGATTCGTTAAATGTGAAAATTAAACATTTGTACGAGAAAACGAGGTGAAATTTAAAAGATCCACAATCGAACGTGAAAGAAAAATAATTCGTTGACGATTTGTAACCCGACCCAGAAAGTAAATCGCTTTGGAAAATATATTCCGCGAGGAGGAATTTACGTTGCTTGAAATTTCATTGATGGTTCAATAAAAGAGTCGAATCGTATAAACTATGTTTGGCTACGAGCTTCTAATTTGAGTAGAAACGTATACTTTCCCAAAGCTTTTCGCAGTAACCTCTTAAGAGTGTCTCTTCGAGTAGTACAGGGTTCTTTAATAAAGTGAACTTTAAGACTCCCAGTTGTCGAAGATAAAGTTTAGCTCCAGCTACTATGTCCCGGCGATGGTGGCGAGCAAGGAGGCATGGCGCGGTAGAACAGTGCCAAGTTTCGGAGTAAGTTTGTCGTTAAAGTAAAGAGTTGCTTAGCACTTGGAAAAGCCGGAAGTAAGAAGAAGGGTGGCGCGAGATATCTCTTTTTTTCTCTCGCTCGACACTGACCCCCATTTATTACCTAAAACAGCACAACTTCTAAACAGAAGCCCTTGTTTCTCCAAGTTTTCTTTTTGGATTCCCCTTTTTCATTCTGTTGGCTGCAATCGTAACCATTCGCACAGTCATTTCAAATATAATCTTTCTAACTACTCAGACCTCAACTATGACCTTTGAGAGGCAAAGACACGAAATAAAATGTAAAGTACAAAAAAAAAAAAGATATAATTATTAAAAGAAGAAAAAAATACCGCATCTCTTCAAATCCACAAATTTAAATTACAGACATAAATCGAAACATTTCTTTCAATAAGAACTAAATGAATATCGTTTAAGCACAACCACGCAGCTGTCAACTATGCAGATTTTGCAACCTTGTTCCCGTAACGTATTTTCCTCAAAATAATACCAATTATGCTGAAAATAAAATTTGGTTTTGCAAATTTTGTTGTGTGGAATTAATTTGCACAGCTAATAGTCGCAGCAACGATTTCGCAATGCAACGACGCTTTTCTTCGTTGGGGTGAGTGAACGCGGCACCGTGTTTGGAGCGGATATAATATATGTATATACTTGTTCGCACGTGTACATGCGTACGCGAATACTTACAGCCCTTGGAACATTTAGAAAGCACTATAGACTCTATCTCTATCTCTCGTTTCTATTTATACGTACAGTGCTTTTCAAAAATAAGTGTTGTCTTTAAAGATAGTCAAGAAAGAAAAATCTTCTAAAAATTCATTTTCAAATAAAAGGAAGATTTCAAGAAAAATGTATTGTATAAAATATATAACTTTTTGCGTCATATATTTCACATATATTTTGAAATATATTTTGTTTCGTGCGGGTGACGTGAAAATATCTAATGAATGTTGACGTTTGCCTGAAATAATGGATGAGACCATAAACGAGCAACAAAGAAAAGTCATTAGTTTGTAAGTTTTTTTTTTTTTTTTTTTTTTTTTTTTTTTTTTTTATGAATTCCATGAAAAGTTTAATTACAAACTTTTGAATGGAAGTGTACAGGTTGGTATACGTAATGTAAGTTTGCCGTGCGTGTACTTAGAACGCCCAACCCAAACGAATGGAACGATGGGGTTGAATAGGCTGAAACAAGAGAGCGAGAGCACGAATCAAATTTTCCCCATCGTGTTTGCGTTTACGCGTTGCGCCGAGTTAACACCGGCTGCCGAAATACTAAGTGGGAAAGTGCAATCGCAAGACCGACTCGCAGGCGAATACATTCGCCTGAAAGCTATCTCGAATAGCGTTCCAGTAGAGACGCGTTACCATTTGAATACGAAATTCGCGTGCACTGACGAACCGAGCACACATCGGTCTACGTCTGTTTAAACTGGTCCCTGTACCCTCTATGGTAATCCTTCCTCGACGCATTGCTTACGCACACTGACTGACTATTCGACGGTCGAAGCTCGATGCTCGTCGACTCCGAAGCTGGGATGATCAACTGGACTGACTTTGGCGCGAAGAATGTCAAGATCAAACCAAGCTGCCTGAAAGCCAATAGTAACGTAATGATAAACGTCAGGCGAGGAATAAAGATTCTCCACTTTTCCATTTTCTTAAACCACCGGAAAATTCTCTTCTGTAAATTTACTTGTTAATTTTCATTAGGTAACACTCGCTATTGGCTCGAATAACGTTCTTCTCAATACGTTAAAAATATACTTTTCAACTAGAACTGAATCCAACAAACTTCCATTCAGTTATTGGCTGTACGGAAAATGAAGAAAGTAACGTGAGTTCGGGATAAAGTTTAAATAACTTTCATTGTTTTGAAAACTCACGTTTCCAAAGGGATTCTTATTCTCCGGAACAGCACGTTCGGCGCTTTTCTTTTAACCAGAAAAAACATTACAGAATTGCATACACGCGTGTAAACACATCACCGTGTAATCGACTTTTTTATTCGATTGAAATGATTGCTGTATTTAGAAAGATAAAGTTTTTCACGAAAGAAGAAGAACCAACTGATGAAAATAACGATTATCTGTGAACGATATGAATTTCGACAGAAACGAAGAAATGGATTATTAATTACTTATCGGTAAATTGTTTTAAATATAAATGCAAAAAAAAAAAAGTTTAAATACACTCCAACAGCATATTTTTTTAGTACTGCAAATAGACGACGAGTCGTTCTTTTTGCAAACTTTCGCATGGTTAATAATTTAATCCTACGTCTCTGTCCAAGGACCTTGTAATGAAAACAGTTGGACACGAAACGACCCGTAAAGTGTAAATGGCGTAAAATTTAAAAATTTTTAACCTCCAGGAAACTGAGCTCGCTTTCATCTAACGCCAAGGGAAACATCTGTATACTCTTAACACAAATCTATATTAAACTAATGTTTGCCAAATATAATCAGATCTCCGAGCGAAATAATATGAGCGTAAGCTCATCAGAATCTGCGCTTCAGTTGTGGGAGTTGAAATTAAAATATGAATCATATGAAATTATGGCCTTCTCGGAACTTTAACCTGAATTTTTACAGACCGTTTCATTAATTCCAATATTTCAATGATTATATAATATTTAAAACGATTATGACAAAAGAACAAACAAGATAAAGAGTGTAACTGAAAATGAAAATGTGAATTGAGAGTTTTATTTCATATAAAAAGTTAAACCGAAGGCAAAGAAATGATTATAAATTTCTTCGCTTCCTGAAAGTGTTTCAAGAGTCAAGAAACTGCCAATATCGAAGTAAGAGACTATGATTTAAATCCAATGAAGAATATTTCCAAGAAAGTTGCATTTTTTATGCACGTGAGAAGCGAGAGGAGCTCTTTCATGAATACGAAACGTGCTCATACTAACCCATATGCTTCTTATACCACGCATGGCTTTACTTCAATTTTGTTCTTCAACCGGGAGAAGAGAGTTTACAAAACTAATCGATACATTGATTCATGCACCAAAGAGATACGTCTTATAGCGGGTGCTTTTAATGGTACTTGATTATTCGTATGGGGCATAAAAAGTCCATTAAAATGGTATACTTTAATCTAACTTAATGTGTACACACAAACGTGTATATATATTTTTTTTTCAGATAAAATTATGGTAAATAAAAAAGGTATGCGACGTTTGGATTTAATAAGAAAAAACATTCACGCGGAATAGTTGTGCCAACAGTGCTTTGAAGAAACTACGGTGGCCTTTTTGCAAGCACCGTTAACGTGCTCCATAATGGTTGCGGTAACGACACATGTCACTGAATTCCAATCATGTGTAAAGTAACAAAAACAAGAGCGAAATAGTTGAAACGCATTTGTCATTCTGAATTTATTTGCCGGCTGCAAAAACGTGTTGCTTTGTCTAACGACTTTCCTAATGGGCAACGATGCAGCGCGTGCCAACGCGAAATAAAATATCCTCCCGGGTTGATTCCGATCACGCGATTTTGCCATTATCCTAAGGCGGAATCATAATAGCATTTACATCGTTCGTACAAGAGCATAGTTTACGAGTTTGTCGAGTCGACGGTTTTTTTTTTTTTTTTCTTTCCGCTAGACGACTGTGACGCCTCGACGTCCCCCTCCCCCCCGACTTCGGCAAGAAACAGGCGTTTCGGGAATCAAGTTGAATATACAGACACGATTTCTGCGCCGGTGTTTGCGTATCTATTATCTCAAAGCAGCGGAGACGGAGCGGTAAAAAAGGTCCGGAATTAATTAAACTCTTAATGCACGGAAGAACGTCGGGAATTAACGGCAAGGTTCTGAAAAGTTTTTCCCCGAGATTGATACGCTTCCTCGTAATTTCGTTAGAGAGAAGTAAACGGCTACTTTAATCCGCTTAGGTGCCCTGTGACAAATGTTTGACCAAGTGCGTTACCCCGCTTCTTCTATCCGGCACCATTTCGCGAACGCCGACGAAGAAATCTTCATTTAGAATCATGACGATTGTTTGACTTGATTTACTTCAACGAGCGAATACAACCGAACGAGTCGAGAAACGCGTTATGGAGTTGGATGCAGCAACTTTCCAAATTACGTTCGCGAGCCTTTAAATCTTTCGCAAAACTAACTACACTCTAATAAATAGCACAAGCATTTTTTAGAATTATACCCAAGATCATATGAAAGCAATAGAAGAAATTACTATATGACTCATGAAAGACTCATTTCGAAAGGAAAAAAAAAAACCATTGATTAATTTGAGGGCTTCTAATCCACGAACAGAAGTCAATGAGAGTGCCACTGAGTTAAACGTTGTCAAATAATCTCCTCTCATTAATGCAGCTCATAATTAGAGCGTATAATGTTCGTAACTTTGAACTGGATTCTAAACAGAACGCGAGTAAATATGTGAAGGTTAAATATGGTTTAGTAATATTCTATTGATTTTCCTTTTGAGTCCAAATTCGACGATCCTAAAAATCCTTTTAAGCGTTAAGAGTTCGTTAGGCGCTGATCCGATAAACATACAGCACCTGAACGCTCGTTGAAAAATAAAGAACGGAGCAAAAGCCATTTTTCTGGCTAAGGGATTGTCGTAAACAGTTGGCAAATATTTGAAAGCTATTTGCGTGCGTTTCCTAGAGATGGTAATTGCACGAAAGCCTTTTTAACTGGACGATCCTCGACTTTTACGAACGTAGCTATCACCTTCTCGTAACTGAAACCCCCCCCAGCAAGAAAGAAAGATCAATCCCTCGGAAACTTGATCTCATAGTAAGGCCATCTATAGGTTTCTGTATCTTATTCCTTCGCGACACTTGCAATTCCTTGAAATTTGAGCTAAGACGTCGTGACCTATCGTTTTGGATACTATTTCGTTTCAATTCAAACATATTTGCAATTACTTCTAAATGGGGGCTCTTGATATTTTATCCACTTTCAAATGTCTACGTTGATTTCTTGAATGGACAATTTTTCTTGATTCTCGAGTTGTTGTCTTGATTGAATTTGTCTTTATTCGTAGTCGAGTGTCAGTTTTAGTGGATTGAGATGCCAAGATATCGATTGCTTTTTACCGTAGACCGGTTACTAATGCGCGATTATACGTCTAGAAAGTGTTTTCGCAGCAGTAACTCGACAGTGCTAGGTGAAAAGCGAAGTTGGCCCATACATCACCGAGCCAGATAAAAGTTTATCCGCGGCGAAAAAGAGTACCTCAACTACTTAAAATATTGACTTTCTTCGCGAGAAAAAGACAAGTTAGAAATGTCAGTTTAAGTAAGAAAGTGCGAATCATTTTTCAACTTATGATTATATGCTGATGGAATTTAATCAATTCATACGAAACAATGGAACATACTATTTTTATTGTATTTATTATTAATCGTCGCAATTAATAATGCAGTATTCACGTAGGAATAGAATAAAATATTTTTGTGAAATGTGAACGAGAAAGAAATGGTGCGGCGGTGCGCCAACTTCGGTGACCTTTTCATGAGTGGTCTCGTTTTAGTTATTGAATCGACTTGAATTTTCATACGATTACGCCTAAGCAGAGTTAAGTCTGTTCGTGAAAGTACGTAATCTATCAAATAATAGGATATCCAAGGTGAATGGCTTGAGATCGATTGCAAGAGAAATAAAAATAGGCGTATCAAACCGTGGCGTGGGATTCGGCAAGTGGTTTCAATATGTTCTTCCCGAAAGAAAACAGCTTATAGGTACCTATGCCGTTCAACTTTATCTCTGTCGTTTTGCAAAAATACGTCTTTCCACTTCATGAGTTTGATCGGTAGATACACGTAGTCATTTTATGTATCGTATCTTATTCGCTTGTGTAAAAGTTGAACATCCGAAGACAGAGTACGACGAGTTCCGCGTATGACGATCGATAAACATTTATGCACCAAGATGAAAGCAACGTTGCAATTTTATTTCAATTGTAGATTATTATTACAACTTGAAAGCAACTATTAATCCACTAATCATTTTGACTTCAGACGACTAAAAATTAGCAATATTTTTGTAACTCGTCATTTTGATCGGAATAATACTTTAACAATCGTTTTATCCTTTTCAGTACATTTTGTTTAATAGTAATAAAAACAAAGAATCATTTATTAAATTTGTATACGTTAATAAGACAAAGAAATGTTATCCGAGGATTCGTCTGCGCTCAACTCAAAGAGAAGCATTAAATACGAGAGAAAACAGATGAAGTTAATTAACAAATATTGGCTGAAATAATCGAATATAGCTGTTAGTTAGATAGTTTTGTTTCCACCGAACGGGGAAGCACAAATTTTGGGTTCAATAGAAATAAAAACACAAATAAAAGTGAAGCTCAACTTTGCCTCGCGAAACTAATCATTGCTCACGGCGATTTGGCAATTCGTATTTCCACCAAAGCTAAAGTTCGCTCAAGTGAGTGCTTTTTTTTTTTTGCAAAAGAGGATAGAAGCGTGGTTAGATTTTTCACCGTCCGACATTAATTCCAACAACTTTAATCAAATTTCAATAATCGCATCGCGTAAAGTAATCTACCGTAAAGCGCGAAAATTTGTTATACACGCCAATTAAGGCGCATTTTAAATGAAATCATTATGAAAACGCCTACGATTATTTCAATCGCGTTTACTTTCGTAAAATAAAAAATGTTTGCAAAGAGAAATTGAATTATCCCACGAAGCGTATAAATTCTGATAGTGGGAAATGATAATCAACGCCGTTCATAAATATCCGAGATGGACTCTAATGAGTAACTTTTCATATTTCCGCCAATGGGGAAGAAAACGAATTTGAAATGAATGTTAATATCAGTGATCTACGAAGAGCGTTTCGAGGCAACGTACTGCGTGTGGCATTATTTCGGCGACCACGGCGGCGGCTGCGAATAAGGCGCGCAAATAACAGTACGAATAAAAGAAGAACGAACGCGAAGGCGAGCTCATACAGAGCGAGATAGGAGGAGGTGGATGGGATGCGAGCCACCCATGGTGTCCGTTATTGGGGGACATTAAGTCATTATTGATTACCTTTAGTGTACGGCCATACATCTCGCGCCGGCAGAAATATATGAGCGCGTCCTATTTTCCCGTGCGTGTTTCATGCAAAAGAATCGCCGGGTTTCTTCTTTGAAGACATTACGATAATGTATTGTACTCTGACCGGGACCGTTTTTCTGGCCCCATACACGTTCTTTCATGATTCGTGCTCCTGAGTGCCGCGTGTTACCATATTATTAACAATTATATTTTCGCTACAAAAGCCCAAAAGCGAGGATTCAATTATGCCAGGCTGACTGACTATAAGATTCTCTCTTTAGTAGGCTCATTTTTGTTAACCGCTAAAAACTTACCGGCAGCTGATGCTGAAAAAAATGCCCTAATTGCCACACTTGCGCTGCGAGCAAAGCATTTTTTTTTTTTTTCATCTTTTATTTCCCCGCAATCAACAAATTTTGCAACATTCTTCGATGAAGTTATTTTTAATGAAACGTTATTACCTTTTTTTTTTTTTTTGTTCGAAAGATAATTTACGAATATACATATAATTATAAATTTGTAATGAACTTGAGTTAATAATTTATGTTTCACGTATTAATTGAAATACGATAATATTTTATTCGCGCGTATTAAACAATTCAATCAAAACTTGGGCACCAGATTGACATTACACGCGAAGCAGTCGCATTATTGCATTGTTGCTTTTAATGACGTTTAGTGAAATTTACTGCCATTTAATTAATAGTTTAACTTAACACGATTGACATGTTTACGCTAAAGCTATAATTGGGCACTAACGTAGGAAATTTAACAATCGTCAAAATGATTAATACAATATCAAATCAGATTGACTAATATTGTTTCATTTATTGCACCAAATGAAATTTAACTAAGAGAACGTAACAACTATTACGGTGAATATTATTCTAATTAAAATATTATCAGCAATATTATTTCTTATTATTATTAACATTTTTTTGCAGCTAATAAACACATGTATATTAACATTCTCCATAAATTCGTTTGATGCTTAAATTAATTCCGCTAATATTATATTGAACGCAGCATTTTAAATAACCAAATGTACTGTTAGTCATTAGAGATTTCAAATAATATCATTTATATTATAAATGAATAATTAATTATGCCAAAATTTCGAATCACTATAGCATTGGTGAAATTTTTTTGCAGAATAATGTTGGGAAAATGAAACGTTTCACTGAACTATTACTCTGCTTAAATTAGTATAATTGTTTTCATAATTACTGTTAATCAGCCATATAACATAGACTCAATTTATAGCCACCGAAAATACAAATTATAATAATAATTTAAACAGTTAATGCAATTAAATCGTAAAAATTTAATAACTCATTTGTATTACAGAAGGTATCTTTATCTACAACTATCTATCATTTGCATTTACGATTTTGCAAGATAGATTTTAGAATTGGTTGAATAAAAGAACGAGCTGCTCGTTCGCAGGTGTCGATCTATCAGAGATAAATTCCAAACTAAAAGAGAATCATGAAAGACGACATCCGATCTCGGCGACCTGCTCTGACACTGAGGAAAGAAAATGCCTCACTCCGTATAAAAGAACTTGTTGAAGATTGACCTTAGAAGTCTGGATATTGCTGAAGAGCTAAATTCAGCTGGTTGGACAGATTTGGCAAGAAAGACTGTAGATGTCAAGACAAACATGGCAACGATATTCTTAAAAATTTTTTTTTTTTGTTCAATTAGATAAAATAGCGTCAACCGTCAACTTCTCATTGATTCATCCAAACCAAAAGAACTACAGTCCATTTCGAACAATCATATCTCATGTTTTCCAAATTAAGAAGTCGATAAATCTCTGTAAATATTACAAAAATAATGGAGTAATGAATTTCTTTATTTTTATATACGCGTATGATAAGGAATATAATTCCCTAGACTCCGTATGTTACCAATTAAGTAACAAGAATTTTCTGCGGCGTGTGTTGTAGCATGTAAAGTGTGCGAGTGTTCCGACGTCGATCCTGGGAAACGTGAGTTGTCGGCTTTTGTGCCTTCGTTTAGCGGCAAATTGGGCGCTTGAAAATTGAATGTACTTATTTCTGTTTCTGCTGTATTTACGACAATTTACATCGTCAGACAAAATTCTTAATCATTTTTCCATCCCAAACTCGTTGTTTCAATGATAATTTTCAACATACATCAGAAGAAAATGGAAAGCTAAAAATGACTATGAATCGACAACTTTTACGTTACAACGTGAAAAAATCTATAACGAGTCATTTAAACTTAGCACATAGAATAGATAATAGAGCTAATAGAAGATAATAAAAGTGTATTGAGAAATTTGATTTCCTTAAAGTGAAAATGTTGATATATTTGAAATAGATACTTTAATAAATGTAATGAAGGATAATTGAGTTTTCAAATCATTCGTTTTGATTACATCTACGTACGGACCGGTGGGCGAAACATAGGGCAGGTAATTACGGACCGCCCAGTCCCAAAAGAGCAGGTGCCTGTCGGCCTCGGAATCAAGGTGTGAGGTTCAAATACTTGGACCGCCCTAATAGCCTCGAGGTTACGGGTCCCTTCTAAACTGAAGGTGTCTGATGCCACGGCATCAGATGGGAATAAATAACTATAACTTCTTTCATGACATCGAACGAAACTGTTCCTACAAATGCCTGTCTGCTGCCAGAATAACTGCCATGTCCTACACCTATCCTAGAACTTATCTCACTTGTCTGCGACAAAACAAATCAATTTATAATTAGTTGGAATTTAGTCTAATGAAAACAATCGATTAGTCAATTAATACCATTGCTCGAGTATTTCCAACTTTGTTAGAAGACTATACTGTTGATTCGACGATAGGAAAGTGATTGCGAATCATTGATCCTGACAAATTTTTAACTCAGGCCTTTGTGTAAAATTTCATAAATTGATCATGTTCAAAAGAATAATGGTTTCATTCTAATTCGATCTATCGGTGAGTGAAAAAATTATTGAAATAATAAAAGTTATTGGAAATTTCATGAATTGTTACTATACCAAATAGGAAAATTTATTGGAAACATTTGGTAATTTTTTAAATAAGTGACACGATACGTCTTGATTTCTATTCAGTATGGTAATTTTTCCTAAAACTTTTTTTTGCGTGTATATTTAATTTTTTTTACTGCTGTCGTTCGATGCCTCGATGCGTTCAATGCCGTCGTATATCAGCCAAAACAATATGACCATAATTGATAGGCTTTAATTAATACAGCTGCTGGACTTGCCTAAACACGGACTCGATAATGCTAGGCTTATGAAAGCTTTAGCTTCATCACCTCATTCATATGGTTCAGCTATTTCATCTCACGTACATGACCCGTCGTCACGTAGATGAAGCTGTTCAAAAATTTTCATTAATTAATATTTCGCAATAAATTTCATTTAAAAGTACTGTCCTTAATTTCACTGGAACAAAACATTGAAAACTTTTGCAATCATAACGTTCTTCGATTAAATGGATTTCGAGCAGTCTGTACAGAATATTAAAAATCTCGTTGCTGTTTCCGGAGAAACGGTATTGTCAGAAGATAGTGGAAAATGTAGCAATTGCGAAATTACTGAAGAACTGCTTTTGTCAAAGTTGCGCTCTTCCATTTGTCGAAAAAGCCAAGAGATTCGTTATGCTCGTTATTCCTAAAAGCCGCACTTTTTCTGTTTTTTCAATGACAAACTAATGCCGCGGCCGAAATTTCGAAGTAAACTAGTGCCTTTTTCGTTATGCCTTTTCACGTAGTTCTCCAATAAGCAAACATACACTGAAAACGAGCTTCCACGTCGGAGCTTTTGTATGAGAATAGCACGTTTTCAATTACCGAGCGATTTACAGACTTTCATGACGATGCAATTATAAGGGAAAAGATTGTTAAAACCAGAAAAACACAAAGACGATCATGCGCATCCAGGTCAAGCAAAAAGTACATTCACAATTTACAAATGTTTAAGAATATTAACATTATTTACAGTTCAATAAAACATAACAAATCAACAAAAAAAAAATAAAATAATAAAAAAAAAAACAAATAAATACCACAAGCTTTAAACTGGGAATAGTCGATAATAAAATTGCAGTGCTCAGAACGTACTGTTCTTCAGCCGCGTGTAATTTTTGGAACATTTAGGAAATGATTCTAAAGGAGCTAGACATTCACGAAGGGCAATAGAGGTACTTTGCTTTGAATTGTAGATATAAATGGCACCCAAAGATGTTAAAGGGTTCCACGTCACCAACAATTAAATAGTCTTAAAGAAAGGATTAGAATTTCGGTGCCTTGCACTTTAATACGAACATAAAGCAGCGCGCGCGTACTATATATCTTTATTTTCAGTGCCGGCGTTGAAAGAATGGCCTATTCGACGCGAAATCTTATTGCTTTACGACATCGTTCGCGTAAAAAGATCCAATGTGTGCGCTGCTTTTTGCTATATTTTTTTGCAGCCGGTGCTTTTTAAGTAAGTTGATCTATTCAACGCTCTACACGAGCTGCCTCGGCCAAAAGACTAACGACGAAATTCACACGACGCGTACAAAGATGCATCCGAAAGAACTACCAGTCTGTGTGTGTGTGTGTGTAATTGTATGAACGTTTGCGCGTGAGCATCCTTGCTCCCACACGGCACTACTAATCTTGTCGTAAATCAAAATAATTATCCGATGTAATTGTTGGAATTAACTGAATATGTCACGAAGCTATTGTGGCGTTATTTGTTAAGTGAGTGCATTTTATGAATTATGCACGTAGGAAATGAATGCCGCTTTATGTCACTCGTGGAATATATATCAGTCGCTAATACTGCACCGTTTTATAGTTGCTTTTTATGCGGCAGTTTTCGCGGAAAAATGAGCGACTTTTTTTTTTGCGAAATGTTTATTTCGTTTGAGGAATTGTGTATGAAATATTACCTGGAGGGAAAATGAAAAAAAATTCCGAGTTTATTGTGTAAGAATTAATGTAGCCCCGCGTGGACGTAGCATTTTGTTTCGAGACATTTTCTTCGAAAAATATTACTTGCTTGTAATAGTGAAACTGAAATGGTAATAATAATTTTTCATATATTTTTTTTTTTTTTTATTTATTAAATTTCCTTTCGCAAAAGGGTAAAAGAAATCCACGATGTATTCATTTTGTGTTCGTTAACCGTAAATCGTAAATATTATTTCCATTATAATGCGAGTCAATTGAAGCCAATTGACGTTTCATGCAGAGCAGGGTCATTAAATAATAGTTGCTAACGTCATAGGTGAAATGAGTAAGTGTGTCGAGTAAGCACTATTTATTTTTATTTTTCTTTTCTTTTTTTTTATTGTTGTCGTAAAATCCTTTGCATTGCTATATTTGTGTCCATTTCTTTTTTCTTTGCTTTCCGTTTCCGCCTTCGTCGCTCTTCTAAGCGCGCTTTTACGATTGAAGCCAAACTTTTGAAACTGGTTTAGAAAAGCTGCGCGATCTCGGGTTTTGACGCGACTTCCAGAATAGCAATACCCCAGATACGAGTATCACGTACACGCTTCTTGCCGCGAATGTTTGTCGTTGGTTATTTCATATAGAACGATTGTGCTGATACATTTCTTAAATTCGTGACAATATCAGTTGACACTAGCTTTAATTATTTTCCTACGTCGATATTATTGCACTTTAATATTATTTCAGTCAATATTTCTTTATTGTCATATTAATAAATCAATCAACGTTACCAAATTCTTTGTCAAAATAATATAATGAAAAATAAATAGAATGTAACATTAAATGCGGGACTGTTAAACGAGAATGACTTTCATTTTATTAGTATCATAAAATAATGACTTCATTCTTTATAGAAATTAGGAAGTAAAGTCACTAACGGTTACTATAGGGCAAACAGTAATGAAGTACGTTTACCTAGAAAATTAACTTTCCTGCCGTAAACTTGACACAACAGCATATATATATATATATATATATTATGAAATAATTGCGAAGAGAATTTTCTTTTATGATTGTTAAATAAAGCAAGAAAAAATAAACCACGTCGATAATGATTGATAGTATAAATAAGAGTCTGAGAAATAAAGTAATTAATAAATTAAATTAAAGTCTTTGCACGAAAAGAAAAACTTTACGATGAAAGAAGAAAATATGATATTGATCTTCGTAATGATGCTGAAACTGGCAGAAAAAAGCCAACAGAAAATAAAAAATATCAGTGATTCTCAACCTGCGATTTAATTCATTGTAATTAGCTAGTTTCTAAGTTTCAAAAGTGTTTCTTTTGCCGGAATATATCCGTCATGAAAAATTCCGGTAAAAGAAACACTTTTGAA
>JABFQA010000580.1:0-18538 GCA_022817065.1 Probaryconus sp. ZL-2020 | reverse complement strand
ATTATGTTACAATATTAAAAAGGGCTTTTATTTATCATATTTTATAATTTAAGAACTTTAAGTTTTACGACCTCTTGATATGTGTAGTATATATATGGTATGAAATATAAATGCAAATTTTCGTTGTAATGATAAAGATTAATATTTTAATCGATGGGAGATGATTTTAATTTTATGAATAATTAATGTTTAGTAAACTTCTATAGCGCGCATTTAATCGCCGGCATGCAAGGTATTTCCGGCAATGCGACGCCCAGTGAGAAAGTGCAAAACAAGACAAGAATGTTGAAGTGGAAGGTAGAGAAATTACATTAACCGATAGTATGATTTACTTCATAGACTTGTAAACTATTTTTCACAAATCCTTTTATTTTCAAATTAAAACTTTCGAAAAATAAAGTATTTAAATATGAAAATTGTGTATTATCCCTTTGCAAATATTTCACTCGATTCTTACTATATTGTTACGTTTTCAAACATGAGCCTGCAAAACGATTTATCAGAGAAACGTGTTCAAACTTGCAGCAGTGGTATTGCAAGATCAACGACAAGGCTTGAATTATCTGAAACCACTTCCATCAAATCTGATACTTTTCTTTTTATTAATTAGAATGTTATTTTTACAACAGATTAATTTTTCCTTTTATAGTATCGTAATTGATAATTTTACATAGAGATTACGACGTTATTTAATAAAACTTTAGATTTAAAACGTTCGGTTAATTAATCCCGAACCGATTTTATTCTGTACGAATAAAAAAAAAACATCATAAAAAAGGAACTCAATGAATTCAAAATTTAATTTTTAAGTCAAGAGGATTCTTCTTTTTTAAGGTACGGTCGTAATAAGAATGTATTACAAAGATGTTCCCGCCTTTCATTCTCATCTAGATTTATGCTTTAGACCAATAATTATTAGCAGGGTTCAGTCGTTAAACAGCTGCAGATTAGATTCTTTATCACAATCCACAATTTGTACTACATTGTAGTAAATTCTATATTATTATTTCCAATTTACTGTTTAGGAGACACTATTTTTATTGCTCATAAAATTAATTACGTCTATAATCTTTTAAAAATATATATATTTCTCTCACAATTGTCAGTTAGAGAAATACAGTTATTATGACTTTTTTATGCTCGATCAATTTTTAGCTTCCATTTCTCTTATGGGCGTAATCTTCGTATTCAAATCAATTGTGTAAATATCAATGCATTTCTCCTTCGCAATTATTTTCTTCGAGTTTTTTGTACATGGCAGAATTCTTATCTTCGTGGATTGGTTGATTTTTTTTTTTTTTACTTTTACTTTGTCGAGTCTGTTCTGTACATTTATTGTATGCTGAACTGATCAATAGTTGTGTCTCAAGGCTAAAAGTTAGACGGTCTTGGGAAAAATATCTTTCAAGTTTTAGTTGAGAATTGATATTATTATTTTATTCCAATTATTTATTATTCCGAGTGAAAAGTAGTTATTATTTTAGAGAAACTTACGTTATTGTTATAATATAAATGTTGGTTCAGTTTGGACGCATATTATACAAAGTATTTGATAATTACTGGGAAAAATAGTTTATGTATAATTAAAGTATAAAGCGTAATGAATGATCGTGATACAGCATAATGACGAGGAAAGATAAACGATAATTCAAAAATCACCTGTCAATTACATCAAAGAATACCGCATATCAAGTGCGATGTAGCAAAGGAGAAACTCATGGTCACACCTTGGGTCGTATCTATTTTCGGCAAGAGCCCAGTAGACCGGCGGGATCATTTTTCTCTATGAGACCACCGCCGTTAATCTGCATTCAAACGAGGCGATCATATCGCCGGAATTTTTTAGTCCGCCTTAAATTATTTTGTAATTGATCGTTTTTGTGTTAGCATATCATGCGAAATTTAGTACCATCTACATTCAATTAATGTTTAAACAACCCATGTGGCATTTTGTTCTTTATAATGTGACCATAAAATATCAAAATAACTAGACAAAACATTTTATTATATTAATAGAGGATAATTACGAAATCATTAAGGTTTCATAACTATATATTTTCATTTGTAAATCTTTAAAAATCTTTCGCCAAACATCTGCTCCAAATAAAATTAATAGAAATGTTAATGTGATAATTGTCATAAATATTCGAATGTAATAAACATGAAGCGCATTGTTACTGTAAGACTGTTAAATGTAAATTGTTCGAAGGTTTATCAATAATTAGAACAATGCAGTTTTGAATGCAGCTTTAAGGTCTAATATACGATGCGGCACAATCGTTTCAGACGATCATTTCCAAGAAGGACGCAAGGCGCCGCAGCCGAAAAAGTTCGCGCTCATTCTCAAGTCTATTTCTTTCACATATACACACACGAGATCACTACACGGACAGGACGTTCCGACTACGGCAAACAATTGGATATTTCCGCTAAACTAGGACGGACGTAAAAAATTCTCCGAACGTACGTTGCATGTCAAGACAATGCCACGTTCAACAATGTTAATGAAAAACATATTTTCATGTGAAAATTAATGTTTCGATTATTGTTGAAAAAATTGCCGAATTGAAATTCCTAACATTCAATTTTGTAATACAATGTTTTTTTTTTTCCTTTTTTCGAAATACGTTCATGTTGTAATATGTTGCAAAAAAATTAAAATCACGAGATAACTAAAGCAGCAACAACTATTCGATAAAAATGCCGATCATAAAATTGAGATTAGAGAACCAATGAAATTACTGTTACAATATCTGTGCAAATATTCTGTGCGTGCAATTTTCCAAGGCCTTGGCCCCGTTTCTCGCATGATTGTCGCAGGAGCATTCTAGTTTTGAAACACCAGACTTCAGTCATTTGGTAAAAGCGAAAAGCCTCTTTTCATCGTTACGCAAAGTCCGCTTACCTGACTATCGAGTCTTAAAGTTCGCTGTTACTAACGGCATTTCATTTTTTGCATGCATCGTTACTTCTCAAGGAGTAATGAATGAAAAGTTTAAAGGCGAATTGTATTTGATGAATTCTTATTAATAAGAAACTAAAATATTTTGTCGTTTCCAGGATGTCCTGAATGAAAGATTGAACGATCGAGTCGATGGAATGCTGAAAAATGGATTAATTAAAGAGTTATTAGACTTTCATAAAAGGTACAACGAAAGTCGCCTGGGGACTAATGAGTAAGTAATAATTACCACAGTTTTAATTATTTCTGAAATTTATATATACGATTCTCAGAAATTATTTCAATAATTCAGTCGATCGCGGATAAACTTCAAAGTTTTAATCCTTGTAATTTATTAACGTTCCTACAATATTATAACGTTATTGCAGCGTTAATGGAATTGAATAAACGTTACATATGGACGTTGACACTGTGTGCATTGCTGTGGTATATCATCATAGATTCTAAGATCTGGTTATATAGCTTGCTACTGATTCCGATATTATCTTGGTATAAGTTACACTATCGTCCAAAGTCTTGGTTCAGATAACCAGTAATGGAGTTAATTTTGTCCTGAAGTAATAAGAGTTCCGTTACCGAGGATTTCTTTAACAATTTATTGCAATATGTTTTTATCCTCTGTAGTTTACTATTTCAAATCAACTATTTCAAATCCCTTTTAATCTCTTTGCATCGCAATTTATACTTAAAATTACCAAATTTTTAATTTGTAAGTTATGAAAAAGAACGAACCAAGTTTTTCAGACAAAAATGTCGAATTCTATATTAATTCTCATTAGTAATACAAGTCAAACAAAATCTGATACTTCTACGTATGCTATTAAATGGCACTTTCATTTCTGAACATCGATTACAATAGGGGTCCGATGTGCTGTTCCGTGGAATTAAATACGTTGATGGATTCAACAAATGAAACTATTAAAATACTCATAGGCGTGTTTCTTTGTTCTGCCAACCCTGACCCACTGAACTCAACATTAAAAGGCTTCAACGAATTCATCTCAGCATTTCTTCTTTGTGAAATTTCAGACATTATAATGTGTCAGTAAAAGTACCTTTTTCCATACTCCGCATATTTAATATTCATTAGTTTCGAACAAAATTCTAAAGTAATATATTCATTAAACGAAAATTTCTATGAATTACATTGCAAAATGGAATTTTATATTTTAACAATTCTGTTACCATGTTACAATTTCATAAATGTTAAATACATAAACCGTAAAAGTAAAAATTACATAATTTTAATAAATACATAGTAAATGCAAAGATAATGAGTCCTTATCTTTTCTGTAAATAATTTAATAGGAAGTCAGGCACCACACAATATCTTTTTTTTTTTTATCAGAGCAGATTATGTTGAATGAAACACGTGGTGGCGTTTCTCACGGACTCGGAATTCATAATTGGCGTAAATCATGAGTCAGTAAATTATCCAATTAGATTATGTGGAATATCGGAGAATCCTCAGAATTAACAATGGACATTACTGAGATTCTATTTTAGCGTCTAATCTTGATTATTATATTCATTATATTTATACATTTAACACGTTTTATAAACTGAACATCATTTTTTATGCTTTATTCTATAATAAATTAAAAGCAGAGATAAATCAACAACAATCAAACATTTTTTCTGAGCGTATATCAAATTTAAAAAATGTTCATTGGAAATAAGTAAGCAATAGAATAAAATCTGTTTGAGATTTTAACGTGAAATTATGACGAATGGAAAAGACGTTTCACATGTTACTCTGTTGGCAAACAGACGTTCGGTCAAAATTTGAAATTCAGAAATTCTTTTACTATTAGATATGTATTTTTGAAGTTAAGTCAGAATGAATTATCATTTCCATATGAAATATAATTTAGTTTTAATTTAAAGAATATTAACCACTAAATTTATCTCAATTTACCTTTGAACAGATATAAAAATTTTTTGACATCACAGAATACAACAAAGTATTAACAAAAACGTGGATTGTTAAGTTTTGGAAAATTCCATATAATCATACGTAAAATCTTCACAAGTAAAATTCTTATTTAGATATTTTTCGAAATATTCAATAAATCTTAATAGTGCAAATTTTTGAGCCTGCAAAAACAGTAGAAAGCAGCTTTTTTGACGACGATAAGAAGCTGTCAAAAATACATTATTGCGTAAAAGTCTACTTTATTTATTCAAATGAGTCATTTGTTATACAGATGATTTGGCAATTAGAATGAAGATCAAAAGCGGAGCTGCTAAGAGTAAAGATTTTGCATGGCAACGCGTACTTAAATATGACAAAGTAATTAAGAATATAATTTATAGAGTTCAACGTAGTCTTATCAAATGATTCAAGCGTGAAATTGTAGCAATTTAAGGAGCTAGAATTGGCACCATGATGGGCAGATAATTTTGAGTATTTGTGCACGTGTTAGCTGGAGACCGTATTTGCAGTGTGTAAATATCACACGCGTACTTTACGATCGAATACGAGGCCAAGGATTTGACGAGAAATTTAAATCCTCGACAGAGATGTTACGTGCACAATCACGAATGTACGTGTATGCGTTATGTGCCACATGACTTCAGCATAGAATTCTATATAGTTGAGAATGTAACCGGTTATGGCTCGGTTGTATCAGTGCTATGGCACTGGTCATTCACGACTAACTAAACCTAGTCTTTGGTATAGTACAAATCATACGTTCATCAATCTTTATATACTTTAAAGTGTTTATAGTAAAAAATATTAACACGATGAAAGTGTTACTTCACATAGTTTTGCTTTACTCGGGGAACAAGAAAGATTAATTTTTTTTTTTCTTTTAATAGATGTTACATGAATAATTCACAATTAAAAGACACAAATATTTCAGAGGAATTGTAATTATTATGCTCCTTAGCGATAAACTTGAGTTCTGTACAAATAAATCTAAATTATTCTTATTGAATTGCAGTGAGAAAGATGTACATGTTTTTATAGTATGAGAAATCTTCATTTTAACTGCAATTCATCTTTCATCAAGATTTGTAAATCTTAAGAAACATTTTGTAATATATAACTTTTTAAACATTTATTGCAGACATTTTTTTTTTCTTTTTGTAAACTGAGGAATAACAAGTCACAAGTACATTCTTTATTCTGATAGGATTATTTACAACTTTAATAAATAGAATTTTCTATATTCATGATTTATTTTTCAGATTACCGGATTATACCAAAGGAATATTTCAAAGTATTGGTTTTAAAGAGTTTCATGAGTACCTAATTATTTCTGAAAAAGAAAGGAACAGTCCAGAAGTAAGTACACCGGAAAGTATTTTTTCAATATATCTGTATCTTTTTGATATTAATTTTCTTTTATATTTTCAGGGGCAAAAATTATTTGAAAAAGGAGTGGAACTTTTAAAAATAGCAACAAGACAATATTCTAAACGCCAAAGAAAATGGATTATGAATAGACTGATTCGCAGATCTGATAGACAAGTAAGATTTTTTATATTTTTTAATTATCATAATTCAGAAAGTAGTCTAATAAGTGCTAATTTATTATAATTAAAAACTTTTATATTTCAGGTACCACCAGTGTATTCATTGGATTGTACAGAAGTTGATCAATGGGTCACTAATGTGTTTAATCCTGCAGAAAGGATTGTAAACGCAATATTAAAAGGTGAAAAACCTGAACAAAAAGCTCTAAATGAAAATTATGATAATCCAAAATCAGAGGAAGAAATTAATAAAGATTCATATTATTGTGAGGTAAAAATTTAACTAGAAGAAATACTTTATAAAATTTCATAAAGATTTTATTTTGAAAAAATAACTGAGAAAGACTTATTAATGAAAAAAATAGTGTTCCAAGAAGAGTTTTTATAATTATATAAATAATTTTTCACAAATAATATTTTAAAACGATTCAAATTATAATATATTAATTATTAAGATATTAATAAGTGTAAGCTGATACCAAATATCCTTTTTAGGAACAGGTAAAGCTGGTTGAGATAGAGTCTATTTTTTATATATATATATATATAAAAAAAAAAGAAAATGAAAATTTTTAGTAGCATATTTATCAATCTATTTCAAGAATAACTTTGTGTTAAAATACACATAATTAAGAAAATATGTCTATAAAAATATTTTTACTTTCCCATAAAATTAGAATACTAGTAGTACACTGATAGAAAAAAAGTTAGTTTTGGCATGAAAGTCAGGCAGTTTTAGCAGTGGCGACTCCGGCAAGTCATGTAAAGCAGTATCTGCTTTAGTAACCATGCAGTTTCTGACTGTGTCAAAATTAAATTCAGTATGTTATGGCGTATTTCTTTATTCATAATATTTTATATTGAAAAAGGACAGACAATGTACTTCACATAAGTGCATCCTTTTTTAATATAAAATATTATAATAAAGAAACACGCCAAGTAACTGCTTTATAAAACAGCTAAAACAGCAGTTTCACAATGCAGAAACTGCATTGTTCATTTAGAATAGAATTCGCCTTATTTCACACTGCTATTTCTGCATGTTTTTTCTATTAGTGTAGATACATTTTTGTTTTACAGCTACTATTTTTAATAAATTTGTTTATTTTTTCTATCTATCTTTTTTACAAATACTATTGTATTTGAATATTATCGACAAAAATCTATATTATAATTAATTTTTTTTCAGGTATGCCAAAGAATACTTATCGGCACTTTACAGTGGAACGTGCATATCAATGGTAACAAACATAGAAAAGTTTTGAAGCGAAAAGTAAGAGAGAAATTGAAAAATGCACAAGAAGCTGCCCAAGAAGTTGCACAAGAAGCTGCACAAGAAGTTGCACAAGAAGATGTACAAGAAATTGAACAAAGTAATTAAATAGAATTTGTGAAATATATATACATATTTGTTCATATGTAAAAAGATTGAATACTCGTTTAATATTGCTATAAGGAGGACACTGTATTACCAATGATTAAGGAACCCAGTGATAAGTAGGGTATTACATTATCCTTTTATGTTACAAAATTAAGGATGTTTAAATTGCAACGAAAAAGTTGTAATTTAAAATTTAAGCAAATTCTGTGGGAATAGTTCTGTTTAAATTTTATTTAACATTAATTGCACTAAAATTTTATAAACTTTTTGGTAAATAAATTACTGAACATTTTTCACATATAAATCATTGTTTATGCATTATTTTATATTAATCATATAGTTATTCCTAATTTATAACTAATTCCTACGTTTATGCTCTTTGGGCAATTATAACTAATCAATTCCTTTTCATTGTTATTTTTAACATTTTATATGTCACAAATTCTATGTATGACATTCTTTTAATCGTCACAGGTAAGTTTGAAAATATTTTAATTTCCAATAGTATCTATTATTGAAATTCTTTCTTTTCTGGAGTGTAAGAAAACTTTTCTTTTAGGGAGTGTAAGAAATATTCGAAGTATTTTTCACTTGCAAAGTCCCTGATATTAGAAAGGATTTTCGTTAGTTTCTAGAAGGATTTCTGTGGTATGCTATTCTCGATGTTTCTGTGAGATGTGTTTGCCAATTTTAATTTTCAATATTAGTTCTTGAAAAAGGAATTTCATCTATTAGAGAAATTTTCTTTTTAATTTTGAAGAAAAATAATTTATCTACCCTGCAGCAAAATATTTTTCACAAAATCATCTTATTCTTTTGGTACACTGTGTTCGTTGGTATTTAGCTTTTAAGCTCTATATATTATATAATTTACACATAACTATCCATTTAAAATATCCCTACAAGTTGTCACTCATTAGTAGACTAACAGTGACTTGTAAAATGCATACCTTATGATATTATGCGATATTATGATTCAAGTTTAAGAATGCGAATTACTCACTACTTCTTTTTAATGAAAGCAAAATCTCTTTTAGAAATTCACATCTATATCATATTCAAATAGAAAATATAATAAAATCAACTGATCAAATTTTGTAATACTTCATTTAGACTACTATTAATAAAATATATTGCAGATGTATAAAGTTTCGCTTGAGTTAAGTTCTACCGGATTCAAATGAAATCATATATGCCCTCTTAAGTATGTCGAAGTAAACCGCACCTTAATATTACATTTTATGACTACAAATGTAATTGTGCCTACACTTGACAATCTTATGTAACACAATCATATGCTCTTGACACAATTCTAAAGGGTACAGAATAATTTGTTTCTGGTACTATTGAACTATATTATATGTTTCCAATGATTTATTTTATAAGCTATAGAATATAAATCTTTCTGTCATTGTTAAGTTTACATATTGGGATTCATGTTACAACTTTCGCTCACTTCAAGAATAATTTATCTATTCAAATTTGTTATTGCAAATTAAACTGGAATCAATGAGCATTTCATATTAAACGTATAATACAATTTCTAAATGTCTCATTCGCTATGTAATTAAAAGTCTCTTTGATATTGTAGAAAAACATGGATAACATTAATACATTTATTTCAAAAGAAAAATTATTACAGCTCGCTGCTTCTAAAGGGTCGAAACTATATCCGTCGCTTTGTACATTACTTCATTATTACATAAATATTTCTTTTAAGCTGAAACAAAGCAGCTACATCAAGGCGTTTGGAATGGGAACACTGTAAAGAAACCTAAGTGATAATCTATGGCATTTATTTGACTTCCAAGATGAAGGAACGTTTCGCTTGCTCGTACTAATTGAAATTGTAAAATGTTGAAAAGACTGCCCGGCAAAGCCGTCGTAACACTAACTACGGGTTTATGTCTTTTGGCAATTTAACTTTGTGCCAGACGAGGCGACAAACTGTTTGTTGCATCTACGTTTCTACAATACGGGTCTCGCTAATGGTATCGCCAATTTTACGTCTAAGTGAGACTTGAGAATTCATAGCTTTCGTGAAACAGAAAATGTTCGCGCGAGAGAGCAGGTGGGAATATCGCTTCAATGTAGTGAATTGCGACGCAATCATGAATACATGTGATAGTGTACAGACCATTGAAATTATTTCAATGGATAACATACCGAATGTAACAAGACAAAGCCTTTTCAGAATTTCGAATAAAGTACATTGTTGAATTTCGAATAAAGTAAATCCAGTTTGTTTTGGATCGAACATGTTCAAAATTTTAATTGATACTGGATCATATAAAAACATTTTTTTTACATCATTTGTGATTCACAATAAAAATATTTTCGTTTAACTAGTGTGAGAATCTAAATAATCAGAGTTGAAACAACGTTTGTAACAACCTTAATCAACAAAAAAAGTTTTATTTAACGTTGGACTGAAAGAGAGCTTTGAAAATAAGTGAAACACTTTTATTTCGGTCAGACAATTCTATTTTTATAATCCCAGATTGCTACAGTACGAAAAGTAATTTGTTTTAGCCCGGTACAGATCGGAAATTATTTAAAAAAGAAAGTCTGGCATGTATGAAGCTGTTGCCAGACTAACTTCCGGTCTGGTTTCAGGAAAATACTTTATTAAGAACATTCTACGTTCTGTTTCTAACAACAATTGTTTATAATTTCTAAGTTTTCCATTTTATTAAGAAACAACTAATTGGTTCCATTTATTAAAGTCATTTTTCAATGGACAATAAAAAATTCAATACGCCTTGATTGTAAAAGAAGTATAAATGCATTTCCCGTGAAAATAGAAATTGTTCGAGATACAATAGCATCGACTCTGATGTAATTGGATGTAATTAAGAATTTTTGCTCGGTGAATAGTCTGGAGTAGCTCGCAGCTAATAATTTCTTTTGCCGGCGCCTTGAATTCACGTGTTGTTATATCACGTGATATTGGACTTAGGATTCGCGCAGGTTCATTGCGTATATCTCGCGCCCATTCAAACGCTGCGCGTCATGGTTTTTCTTCCCCTATTATCCGCTTCATAACTCTTGTGAGTTACGAGTAGTTACAATATCCTCGCATCTCGCGAGAGCACTCTCAAGAAGAGGCGTGAGCGCCGTCGTGCAGAAGCGAGAGGTTTATAACGATACGCGAATATCGAGTTGGTGGGACAACCACGAGATGGTGACGCCTGACCCGGTGCCCGGCGTCCGGGTGCCGGCAGTTGCTAGCGCGACACGGCCACGTGCAAACGAATTTGAAACCGCCGGCCCGGTGAATTGGCACCGGCGATTTTGTCAGTGCATTTCACCCCTCGAGCGTTTACTTCTAAACAAACTTTTCAACTTCATTTCAAGGTTTTTGAGCTCTCGAAAGCGATCCAAATAATTTACCTTAGTTATCCTCTGCTCACTACGTAGTCATCACATATCAACGAACCATTTTTATAAATAAATAATGAACAAATTGAATATGATATGGATATAATTATGGATAATCGAAGTCTAGAGACGATATTGAACAATTGATGATCGGTAATCAATGTAAAACAAGCCCAAAGGCTCAAGAAATCGAATTGGAAGAAGGCCCGGAAATCGGTTCTCCAAAAGCGCCACTTTGTGGTTCGCGCTGACATTGAGACCTTGAGGGGTTTGACCTTGGTGATAGGCGCCACCTGGGATCTGTTAAAAGGGTGGGGAGCGGGACGAAGGCAAGGACGAAGGACTTTTTAACGTCGAACGATCGCGACAGTTCGTGGGGTCTTGTGCCGAACACGTGACTGTTAAACTCTGATTCCTAAATAGTCATTTATTCATTTATTCACGATGGGAAATAATAAACAATTGTAATCATGCCCTGATTGAACAATAGTAATAACCAAGCGAGTCCTGTTGGTGCCTCGTACTTGGTAGTGAACAAAAATAAAGCCTCTTTCTTGAAACCCAATAACATTCCTTTAATTGTATTTATTTGTATCTATTACTTTAACTAGTGGTGCGTGAACGACAGTGTGAAGGCACGCAGTGGAATTTACGGAAGTCGAGAACTCCTGGAATCAATTTTATTTCACCGCTAGTTTTCAATGGAATGAGTCAATATGTTGCCTAGGTAAGTGAGAGTCGGCAGCGTGTTGAAACAATGGAGCCCCCCCAACATGTTTTATTCACTAACATTTGCTTGCCGTGTGACTCGACATAAAGCGGAAATAATCGGTTTAAAAAAGCTTTTGCTAATATTTCTTCAACTTCAAGGATAAGATTCCAAGAACTACTTTAATTTCTTCAAGTAGAATTTTGTATGATCCGACTATTAGAAAATTTGTTCAGAGTAAATACAATAAAATAAATCTCATTGTACAAATTTTGCAATTGCGGAAAATAATGAATGGTTCATTATAAATAAATAGGCAAAAAAATATCAATGAAGATTACAAATAAGAATTGAGATAGGTTTTTTTTTTTTTTTTTTTTTTTTTTTTTTTAATAAAAATGCACATTTCATTATTATTTTTGAATAAACACAATATATCCGCTAAACGTAATTGCGAAATCTTTTCCAGTTATTGTGTCGTAGAGTGTTGCGACTAAATCTCCTACGAATAACACTGGAATGGCGGGATAATTTTTAGACGAAGACAGAACACACAGTTGCATATTCAAATGGAAAGA
The DNA here is from genome assembly GCA_022817065.1 of Probaryconus sp. ZL-2020. Lineage (NCBI taxonomy): Eukaryota > Metazoa > Arthropoda > Insecta > Hymenoptera > Scelionidae > Probaryconus > Probaryconus sp. ZL-2020. The sequence goes on along the minus strand of JABFQA010000580.1, from coordinate 6,044 downwards.
GAGGTTGAAGATCAACATATCCGCTTTTGCCATTCTCGTATGAAATGCCGTTTAGATAAAATATTACGTTATATGGAAATTTTAATTAATGACATTCAGAACATAAGTTAGAACTATTTTCTATTAATTAATGCTATAGTTTCTAAGATTTATGATTTGGATTAAATAAATTAACAAAAGTAAAGAGTTATTTTAAAGATATATTTTTTCTGTATCGTGGTCATTGGCGGTGATCATTAAAATTTATAATCGTACTAAATAAAAAGTAAAGAATTTTAATAGATTTAAAAAAAGAAGGAGCATGTTTTAATTGGTAATAATTTATATTTTTGTTGAGTTATATTATTACTATTTCATTTTCGCTCTTTGATATGGAGTACGATTATTTGATTCGAAAGTTGATTTTTACAATACAATCGTTCTTAATAGCCAGATATAAATGATCAGGTTCAATTATTAATAACGTGTTACATAAGTTTTGATGAAAGTTGTTCAATAAAAAAATTTTATTGCATTATAAACTGGGATGTTTTTTAACTGAAAGCAAAAAATTATTTACAGAAATATTAGTAATTCCAAAGTACCTCAGTGTGTTTTTTTATGTTTCGAATAACTTGGACGTATTTTAAAAAACAAATTCTGAAATATTAATAGAGCGAATTTAAAAACCGAGTAGTTGAAAGACAAATGAAATGAATTATGAGTTCCAAGTAACTTTTTATTTATAGGAACCAAACTGGTAACCAAGTAATGTAATAAATCACTTCTTCTATTTTTAAATAGTTTTTTAAATGAGAATATTTTGTGATCATTTAGCATGGCCAAGATGATTTTGCACAGGACTTTTACACTATAAATACCAAAATGCCATAATTATCCCATTTTGTCAAAATTACTCCAGTCAATCATACTTAATTCAAATGTGTTGAATCCGAGTTAATTCTAGTACTCTAAGCACTGTATTAACATTAATACGGTACAGTGACATCATGATACAAAATTTTGTCAAGGAACAATGACGTTTCATAAATTTAAGAAAACTTTATAAATAACCAACATCCGCTACGTGTAATGAAAATACGATCGCTCTATAATTAATCTAACGAACTTCATGAGATTTCTGTCTCCAAGTTTAACAACTCGAATGTTTCATCACTTTTATAGGCATCATTATGAACGCTATACGGTAATCTTTTTAATAAAGCTATAACTTATTGACGTTACAATGGCATTACAAAAGCAATTAATAAATTTTTCGTATGCAGCAGATAGATTGATAAAACTTCATATGAATAAATTACAGAAAAAAAAGATAAAATTTAATTACGTAAACAGATTCTTTTCGCTAGAAAATCTTGATTGGATGACAATATCCAACAACACCTTGCATTAACATTAACGGAAACATGTAACAACAATCAACTTCATTGTTATTACATTTTTATTGGAATAACAATTGATACTTTTATAATTGTCAATTAATTTAAGAAAAAAAATATCAATTTTTCAAGTTATGTCACTTGAATAAATTCAATTCTTGTATGATTTTAAAAATAGTTGTTAAACATCCTGTGTCCCAGCTAGTTGTCAGATGACATTTACAGATTTAGAAGTATAAATGTTTAGACTAGGAATTGTTCAGAGAAATACTGACGTCAGGAATCCAATCAAACTTCCGGGATTGTACGGAAACTAATTTTATTTTTGCATTTATAAAATTATCCCAATGTCTATTTTTTATTCGAATCGTTTTCGGATTGATTTATATTATTTTCTCAAAAAAATGACTTGAAGATTCTACAGGATTTCCTGTAGTATTTGCAGGTCATTTTGTTCTGTCTTGTAAAACCAATTAAAAAGATTAATAGTCAACATTGATTATATGCTAATGCCATTTATACGGTAGACATTTCTATATATAATAACGATCTAAATAAACGTTTCAAGTTCTGTACAAGGAGAATTAGATGATACTAATTATTCCAAATTACTTGATTTAGTAGCATATTAAACGTTATTATTCCGTCTGGGATGTGCATTTGTCAGGATTAACTGCAATTATCTGTTATCAGAGATTCTTAGGATTGTTATAATGTACAGTGAACGTCTAATGGTGTCAATCTCTTAATTAGCATGGATTTCCCTTCAATTATTTTAGTTTTATTTTTAATTCTAATATATTGAAGTATATATGTTTAATATAATGCATTTAAAAAAAATATTTCTTTACCAAATGTATTGAAAGGAACAATTTGCCGTTCAAAAATTTATTAACATTTTTTCTAAAAAATTTACATGTCAGTAACATTGTTGCAATTTAATTAAAATGAAATCAATGAATGATACTCTTTCTATGGGTAAAGGATATAGTAGACAATTTATAATTGGATGAAGTACAACGGCCAACCAAAATTTAATAACGCAGAAACTAAAATATCAAATTGATATTTTTTATCGAAAAAAAAGTTATGAATACTTTACACGAGTAATAAAATTAGTTTAAGTGAAGCTCTCTTTATTATTTTATCGAAATAGATTTTTATATTACAAAATACGAAAAACTGCCAATTTTCATAAGAATGAACATATTTTTATATATAAAATTTATTCGTCTGTTATTAATTTTACTTGGATAATAAACTTAATGTTTATCCAATAAACTATTGTGTTTATCTTTGACACGTAGTGGATGTAGTAGTCTTCATAGTCCGAATATCAAATGGCAAACGCCCCTTTTAACGGTATTTTCAATAAAGCGATCGAACAATCGTTCAATTTCACGAAAGTAATTACGTCGAGTTGATTTTCTAAAGGCTGCACCGACAAGTAGATTAATGCGTTAATTGAAAAATTTGAATGGCAGAAAATGGAGACGGAGGTGCCCGCATTTTCGAGATGGTTGTTTCGAAAATTAAACAAGTTTTACTATGCAGAGTGACAACTCATTTATATATCAATTGAGTTTGAGTTTGTACGCGACGTTGAATGAAAATGAATATTAGAATATGCAACTTTAAAGTTTTTAAAAGACTTTCCATGTTCTATCCTCCTGGAATTGCAACGTTTACTACATTAGTTTTTAATATGTAAAATAAAGTACGACAGTAATAAAATAACGTACGCGCAGAAAAGCAACTCGTTCAAAAATTATACAAATTTTTGTCAAATGTTTCTCTTTGTGTTATGAATTTCATTCTTATTATACTGAATGCAATTGGGAAACTGGCTTTTCCGTCTTTTAAAAATTACTTTTTTTTTTTAAATACATTTTCCAAGTGCAAAGTTTTGTTGTTCACGTCTTCAAAAATTGCATCTTAAAATCAATCATCTTTTTAATATTGTTGTTGTTTTTTGTATTTAAGATTTACTCATAAACCATAAGCTTTAAAGTTTCTGTTTGAGATCATTAATTTTAGTAGAAAAATTTTCCTGCAAATTCGACAGAAAGGCAGGCGTCTTCACCTCCAGAGATTTAATTCCCTCGTTAATTTCTTCTCTGAAGCATTGGATTTTTCATTTCCTTAGTAACTTGTTCACAGAGTTTAGCTAACTCCTTTTAAAATGTTGATTTGATTTTTTCATTTCAGCAATTAATTTATCAAAGTTTTTTTTTTAATTTCGGATTTCTTTTTCTCTTTTTCATCATCGATGAAAGAATTTATTATAAAACCGTTTGTCAATTATTTTAATCTCTTGAAGAGTTTTAACCTCCAAGTACGTATTATTTTTCAAATACTTTGAATACTTTTAATCCTTTATATTTCAGAACTATCTTGCAATCTAAAACAACTACAAACGACTTTACAATTAATTTTCATTTCAGAATTTCTGAAGAACTTAATCATAAGGTGTATTCCACTTAATTCTAGGCAAAAAGCAGTATTGTTTTGATCCGTATAATATGCGAACAAATTACGTTATATTGTAAGGTACATATTTTCCATCTTAAATGTGCATAGTTTCACAGGCCACTTAACACACGAATTTTCCTCATCGATTAATCAATTTCTCTTTATAATGAAAATACATTCAAATTCAACTTTCAACTTATTTAAATTATAATTAAAAATGTTTACTGATAGATATTTTTTTTTTAATTATTTATTTATTGAATTCAATCAATTTTCTTAATTAGATTGTATCGAAGATTTATAAATAATAAACCTTGAAATTGTATTGTCAAACGATGAGCTAAAGTTTTATTGAAGAAAGTCTTGAACTTGAATGCAATAAAATGTATAATTGCGAATAGTTAATTTAGATGCAATAAAGAATATTAACAAGTGTTTGCAAAAGGAAAGCTGTCACGTATTTACGTGGCCAAGTGACCTTTAGACAAGAATCAAGACCATAGAAGATATTAAAGTCAGTCTGTGATTGTGAATCTCGGTCGAGTATCTTATAAGTATCTTCCGAGAAATACTAAGCGCTCATTTTCATTCAATTGTTTCCGCTTTCGAATCGCTTCAAAGTAGAAGTTTGCAGATCAAGTTCTCTTTAACCTGCAATTTTATTACACTTTCAATTTAATGAACATTTAATTGGACTTGATTCTCAATCGTTACATTTTTTTTTTCGTTGTCACGGTAAATATCCTTGTCTGACAGGAACTTCACATTCAATTGCGTGTTCATACAAAATTGATTCAAAATTAAACTCTTCTTTGAATGTAAAAAACATTATATTATTATTATTGTTTTCAGATATTCATTTCTGATCTGGGTACTGTCGATCACAATATGCTTCGCTAAGGCAGATTTCTTTGGAGAAAAAGGTAAGTAATAACGCTAACACAAATCGAAAGATTTTCCAAGAATACTGCTCAACTTTTAACATATTTTTACTATTTCAAATATCGCTGAAATAATTTACTTGAGGTTACCGACATTTTTCCAAAAGCTTTATTAAAATTTACCACGATCTTCTACCAAAAATATTTGCGATGCTATTGCCTTTCGGCAATTATGTACATCTGAAGAGAAGTTTGAGTGAGATTAAAGGGATGCAACAAGGATTCTCAAAAATATGCGACCGCCTGAAGGATATTAACGTATTTGAAAACTTTACCAATATTTTTTTCCTTTTAATTATAATGAATGAAATTATTTATACATGAAACAAATTATGAAAAAAGAAACATCTAGTTGTATATTTCATAAATTTTGATAAAAGCATAAGACGACAAAAGCACCTACAAATGTATACTTTATTTTATCTTGAGTACTTGATTATATTTATGGTAAATTTAAATACATTGTCACAAACAAATAACCGTTTTGAAAATTTTCTATTGCAACCACAGAAAAGTTTAAACTGACTCCTACTTTCCTTCTTATCGAATATAAGGAAAAGAAAAAAAAAAGGAGAATGAATAGGTCCCCAAGGAAGCATGATAACCCTCTTATCTAACAAGTCTCTCCCGTACCCACCTCCATCTTTTCGTCTCCGTAGAAAATTAACTTTTTAAAATACGTATCCCACATTATACAAACATTCTTTCCAAACAAAACACGATTTCACGTTTGAATACAATAAGAATACAAATTATCTCTTTTGAAATTCTTAAATCGAATTCCTTAATAGACACTATTTCCCATCTATGATGGAACTTTTTAATCTGACTGGATTCCTTACACGCTGCGAATTTGACTATAACTCATAAATTATAAACGAATTAACGGGTTTTTAGAAGTAGCGAATAATCTCTGAACGTAACGCATGAGGTTGGTATTGGGCCCACGCCATCTTTCTACGTAACATTTTTCCAACTGGAATAACAATAATAATATTCACAATATACAAGACCCAGGCAATTTATAATAAGGTATACAGCGTGTTCAGTTTCAATACGAATTTCTTATTAAAATAGATTTGACTACATCATTTTCTCACTGTATTTTTCTTTCCAATTTCTGGAATGAATTTCAATTTTCTTCTGGAAAGAACTTGGATATTTTGTTGAGGAATTCAATAGAGCTTTCGAAAATATTAGATTTTCACTTTTAATAATTTTTATTTGAAAGCTTAATATTATTTTGCGCGAA
>JABFQA010000579.1:0-18538 GCA_022817065.1 Probaryconus sp. ZL-2020 | reverse complement strand
TTGTGTAAATTATAATTGGAGCCTAATTCATAAAATAATTGTTATATTATGGTGCTTATGCAGTCTTACTATTAATGTAAACTTAAACAGGTTAATTTGAATAACTAACTGTTATAAATATACAAATTTTTTTTTATATATATTATAAATATTTTTTGAGACAATTGTTTTATTTAGATTTTTAAATTTCATTTTTAACGGCAACGTTTTAAATATATTATCTTTATAATTGAAAATTAATAATTCAAAGGTATTCAATAATACATTAAAGTCCTACAAATAACGAAAGGTAGTTTCAACTAATTTGTTGAAAATTGTAATAATACAATGTCATCAGTCTAAACTTAACAATGTTTGGTATATTTATGAGAATATAACAAATTCCTCTAATTTCGATTCTTTCAAATACTTCACTTGTTCATCATTTATATATTACTTGCAATATATTCTATAAATTTTTTTTGAATTACCTTAAGCTAGCGTCCAAAAACTTATTCAGTCATAATATACAATATATATAAATTAACTTACATATTCTTATACGTACTCGTACTCGTGATACACTGATTTGTGTAAATTTTAATTGGCGCCAAAGTTATAAAAAAGTAATTATATTATGGTGCTTATAGTGTCTTACTATTATTGCAAACATAAAGCGATTAATTTAATTTCATAAATATTAATAAGTATAAAAAATTGTTATATTTCCTATATTAAAAATATTTGTTGAGAAAATTGGTTTCTTTAAATTTTTATTTGATATTTTCAACGACAAGCTTAAAGTAAAATTGTTTCGTAATTGACAATAAATAATATATAGATAAGTGTATATTTCGCGTTTCGCGTTTTAAGGTGGAATTATACACGTCCTTACTATAATCATCGTCAGTAAACAGCACTCTAATTAGACATCACTCCCTATTTATGAGTAATGATTATTGTTATTTGAAATATATAATATTCAATTTAATTTTAAATATTCGTGCTTCAGATTGATACATTTTTTAGGAATTTAACAATATTCTATGAAAGATACAAATTTACAGTAAAACGTAGTGGCATCTGTAAATATGTATATTATTATCTGATACTCAACGTGACAGATCTATGTAATCGTTAATCTTCCCGATAACATTTGACTGCAAAAGGGAAATCGCCACCCCAGTCGAAGAAGGTGCAACCTCATTTATTGCTTCAAGAAGGGCTTATGTCCTAATGCTTATACATAGGACATAGGCGTTTATTCAAGCAATGAACGAGGTTGCACCTTCTTCCACTGGGGCGACGAAATGATAATCTGTTGCTTAACAGGACATATAATTTAGCCATTACGATAATCATCATCACTAGTCTTCACTATAAATAGACATCACTCACTATTTCTAAGTAATGATTTTTGTGTTTGCAATATAAATATTTTTAATTTAATTTTGAATATTAGTTTTTTAGTTTAATATATTGTTTAGGAAGTTCACAATATTCTATGAAAGACACATACTTATAGTAAAACGTAGTGATATCGGTAAATATGTATATTATTATCTGGTACTCAACGTGACAGATCCACGTAATCGTTAATCTTCCCGATAACATTTGATTGCAAAAGTGAAATAAGAATCTGGTGCATAACAGGATATACAATTTAGACATTACTATAATCATCATATCTAGACATAACTATAATTGGACATCATTCACTATTTTTGTGTAATGATTATTGTTATTTGAAATATATAATATTTTAATTTATTTTTAAATATTAGTGTTTCAGTATGATAAATTTTTTAGGAATATTACAATGTTCACAGGACATATAATTTAGCCACTACAATAATCATCATCACTAACCTTCACTATAAATAGACGACACTTACTATTTCTAAGTAATGATTATTGTATTTGCAATATAAATTATTTTACTTGATTTTTGAATATTCGTGTTTCAGTTTAATACAGTTTTTAGGAATTTCACAATATTTTATGATAGACACATATATACAGTAAAAGATGGTTAAATTAGAAAATTTGTGTATTATTAAAAATTACAATTAAATTGTAAATGGTTCGGCAAGATTTTCCGCAGTTTTATTTTTCCATAAAAAATACCCATAAAAAAATAACAAAAAAAAAATGATATCATTTAATAAAGGCAAGACAAAAAAAAAATAAAAAAATTTAAAAATATAAAAACAACATTTTTTTTACTTTTTTATGTTTTTTGTCTTGCCTTCATTAAATGATATAATTTTTTTTGTTAGTTATTTTTATGGGTCTTTTTTATGAAAAAATGAAACTGCGGAAAATCTTGCCGAACCATTTACAATTTAATTGTAATTTTTGCTGCTGATATCAGTTGTTTTCGTTCTGAAATTAAAAATTAATTAAATCAGTTATTAAAAATGTTTTATTTTTGAATTGCCATTCGGAATTTTTCTATTTTGGACTAATGCGCCCTCTTGTGGAGACATGAAGAAAAAAAGTCTGCGAAATTTATTACTCTCCATTTATCTATGACGACGTCAAAACTGTCAAATTTTAATAGAAATTGACGTTTTCGAAAAACGTCGAAATAAATTATATTTAAAATAATCATTTACTGGCATTCCGGATAATGAAAAGAAGATAATACCTGTAAGTCTTGATGATTTTAACACGTATTTTACTTAAAGTAACATAATAAAAATAAATATATAAAAAATAGTCTAAAATCATTTTGGTTTATTGTTTACCAGCAAAATTCAGGTCTATTATCGGCGTAATAAACGTTTTCGCTAGTTCGTTGCAGCAATGAATTATTATCTGGTACTTATCGTGACTGATTCACGTACTAGTTAATCTTCCCGATAACATTTGATTGCAAATGGAAAATGATAATCTGGTACTTAACAGGACATACAGTTTAGACATTACTATAATCATCATCACTAGATATCAATGTAATTGGACCTCATTCACTATTTTTGAGTAATGATTATTGTTATTTGAAATATAAATTGTTTTAATATATTTTTAAATATCAGTGTTTCAGTTTGATACATTTTTTAGGAATTTGACAATATTCTATGAAAGATACATATTTACAGTAAAACGTAGTGACATCTGTAAATATGTATATTATTATCTGGTACTCAACATGACAGATGCACGTAATCGTTAATCTTCCCGATAATATTTGATTGCAAAAGGAAAATGTTAATCTGGTGCTTAACAGGACATATAATTTAGCCATTACGATAATCATCATCACTAGTCTTCACTATAAATAGACATCACTCACTATTTCTAAATAATGATTTTTGTATTTGCAGTATAAATTGGTTTAATTTATTTTTGAATATTAGTGTTTTAGTTTGATATATATTTTAGAAATTTAACAATATTTTTTGAAAGACCCATATTTACAGTAAAACATATTGACATCTGTAAAAATGGATATTATTATCTGCTACTCATCCCTGTAAAAAATAATCGAATAAGAAGGAATAGAGGGGAATACATATGTAGAAACTGAATGCGGAATCTTAAAAATTAGGAATACATTTTTCAATTTTCAATACTTTTCTATGACTTTATATTCTGAGAAAAAAGAATAGAAATTTCAGAAAGCGAATTTCATTTGGGGAATAGGAAGAAATAGAATAAAATTAAATTTAGAATAGAATATAACAGAAAAGTATGGAACAGAATAAAATTTAATACATTTTTACCAGATTGTATTCAATTTCATTCTTTTTCTGGAATTAAGATTCGGAATTCACTGTTTGAAATTTCTATTCCATTATTTTTTTCAGGAATCTTGTCAGATCCACGCACTCTCTAATGTTCCCGATAACATTTGATTGCAAAAGTAAATTAATAATCAGGTGCTTAACAGGACATACAAATTAGACATTACTATAATCAGCATCACAGGACATCACCATAATTAGACATCATTCACTATATTTGAGTAATGAATACTGTTATTTGAAATATATAATATTTCAATCAATTCTTAAATATTAGTGTTTCAGTTTGATTCATTTTCTAGGAATTTTACAATATTCTATGAAAGACACATATTTACAGTAAAACGTAGCGACATCTGTAAATATGCATATTATTATCTGGTACTCAACGTGACAGATCCACGTAATCTTTCATCTTCCCGATAACATTTGATTGCAAAAGGGAAATGATAACCTGTTGCTTAACAGGACATATAATTTAGCCATTACGATAATCATCGTCACTAGTCTTCACTATAAATACACATCACTCACTATTTCTAAGTAATGATTTTTGTGTTTGCAATATAAATTGTTGTAATTTATTTTTAAATATCAGTGTTTAAGTTTAAAATATTTCCTTCGGAATTTCACAATATTTTATGATAGACACGTATTCACAGTAAAACATGGTCAAATTAGAAAATTTGTATATTATTAGAAATTATAATAAAATTGTAAATCGTTCGGCAAGATCTTCCGCAGTTTCATTTTTCCATAAAAAAAAACCATAAAAAATTCTAACCAAATAATGATATCATTTTATAAAGGAAAGACAAAAAAAAAAAAAATGATAAACTTAAAACAAATAAAAACACAAAATTTTTTTTAACTTTTTTTATGCTTTTTGTCTTGCCTTCATTAAATGATATAATTTTTTTTGTTAGTTTTTTTTATGGGTCTTTTTTATGGAAAAATGAAACTGTGGAAAATCTTGCCGAACCATTTACAATTTAATTGTAATTTTTGGTACTGACATCAGTTGTTTTCGATATGAAATTAAAAATTAATTAAATCAGTTATTAAAAATGTTTTATCTTTGAATTGCCTTTCGGAATTTTTCCGTTTTGGACTAATGCGCCCTCTTGTGGAGACATGAAGAAAAAAAGTCTGCGAAATTTATTACTCCCCATTTATCTATGACGACGTCAAAACTGTCAAATTTTAAAACAAATTGACGTTTTCGCAAAACGTCAAAATAAATTATATTTAAAATAATCATTTCCTGGCATTCTGGATAATGAAAAGAAGATAATACCTGTATGTAATTCTTGATGATCTTAACATGTATTTTAATTGAAGTAGCATAATAAAAAGAAATATATAAAAAATAGTCTAAAATCATTTTGGTTTATTGTTTATCAGCAAAATTCAGGACTATCATCGGCGTAATAAACGTTTTCGCTAGTTCGTTGCAGCAATGAATTATTATCTGGTACTTATCGTGACAGATCCACGTACTGGTTAATCTTCCCGATAACATTTGATTGCAAATGGAAAATGATAATCTGGTACTTAACAGGACATACAGTTTAGACATTACTATAATCATCATCACTAGATATCACTATAATTGGACCTCATTCACTATTTTTGAGTAACGATTATTGTTATTTGAAATATACAATATTTTATGTCATTTTTAAATATTATTTTTGTTAGTTTAATATATTTTTTAGGAATTCAACAATATTTTATGAAACACACATATTTAGAGTGAAATAAATTGATATTGGTAATTATGCATATAATATCAATATTTATATTGAAGTATAGCTTGAAGTATAGTTTGAATTCTCGCAAATCACTAAAAGCAATATTAGTTAACAATTATAATATTACAAAGTTATCACTGAAACACGGAACATTTTTGCTGTTATTATGCGGACATTAAATAATCGTCACATTTCGATTCATTCAATTTATTCTCTGCTTTATTATCTTTATATTACTTAAATTATGTATGATAAATAATATATTAATATCAACTCTAAGTTATGGTTAACAAAATTGTTTAATCATATTAAATAATATCGCTAATTTAACTTCCAAATGCTTATTTGTACTAGTGCTCCTATACACTGATTTTTGAAAATTATAATTTAAGCCACATTTATAAAAAAGTTAATATATTATGGTGCTTATAGAGTCTTGCTATTATTGTAAACTTACAGCGATTAATTTAATTTCATAACAATTAATAGATATAAAAATTTGTTATATTTTCTATATTCAAAATATTTATTTAGAAAATTGGTTTCTTTAAATGTTTCTTTGGTATTTTTTTATCGGTAAGCATAATGTTAAATTATTTCGAAATTGCAAATACATAATATATAGATATGGAAATATAGTTTTAATTCTCGTTAATCACTAAAAGTATTATTTATTAACGATTGTAATAATACAAATTGATAATTTTTGCTGTAATTATTAGAACGTTAGAAAACAGTCAGATTTCGAGACATTCACAATTTATTCACTTCTTCATTATTTATGTATTACTTAAAGTATCAATGTTAAATGATATTTTAAAATCAGCTCTAAGCTACGGTTAGCAAACTTATTTAATCACATTAAACAATATCTCTAATAAAACTCCCATATTCTTATCAGTATACTCGTACTCGTATACACTGATTTATATAAGTTATAATTGGGGCGACATGTATACAAAAATTGTTACATTATGGTGCTTGTCGAGTCTTATCATTAATGTCAAATCAAGGAGATTATTTAAACAAATATAGTTTTTTAAATTATAAGAAGGTTTTACAATCCTCATAATTAAAATATTTGTACAGACAATTGATTTATTTAAATTATTATATGGTATTTTCAACGGGAAGTTTTGTAATAAATTATCTTTATAATCGTCCAGTCATATATTATAGATATTGAAGCATAGTTGAAATTCTTTCAAATCGCTAAAAGCAATATTTGTTAACAATTGTTATAATACAAAATTATACAGTCATCTCTCACTTATTTAAAGTGATCGGGACCCAAAGCCCTAGTGAGGAGACCTCACTACTTTATTAAATTGTATTTATTAATTAATTTATTTGTTATTATATTTTATAAATAATTTGTTTATTATTATATTTTATTATTAATTAATTTATTAATATGAGAAAGACGAAGGGGAGGGTAAAATCGTTCCCTCGCCTGTTTAAATAAGTCGAACTCATCTATTATACTTATCTGAAGGAATGAATAAGTCAAGTTTAAATAAGTGAGAGATAACTGTAACTTAAAAGTTGAAAATTTTTGCTGTAATTATGGGAACGGTAGATAATCGACACATACCGAGTCATTCAAATAATTCTTTTCTTCATTATTTTTATGTTACTTAAAATATCTATGTAAAATAATATATTCAATTCAACCCTAACATAATGTTAGCCAAATTATTTAATCATATTTAACAATATCGCTAATTTAACTTCCATACGTTTATCGGTAAGTGTACTCTTAAACACTGATTTTAGTAAATTATAGTTTAATCTACATTTACGTACATAAACGTGAAGATATTAATTGAAATGCATAATAATCATAACAGGACACATCAGGCATAAACGGTGACTCGTCGTTAACGATAACGTAAAACTAAAGTTTGATGGAGGTTTGATTCAACGTTAGCTCTCAACGTTGAATTAAAGTGGTAGTATGGTTGACACAAAGTTGATTCAATGTTGTGCAGGCAACGTTAATTAAACCTTGGAATATGGTTTAGAATTTAAAAGTTAATTTTTTCAAGTTTTCATGCCTAGATGTGCTTTTTTCTTAAATGTTATAATAAATTTACATGTACATAATTTTTTTCTATTTAAAAAATTTAAAATTTTTTTAATTTTTAACCATTTTTTCAAAATTAATCTAACGTCGACAGGAAAAGTTGAATCAAACTTGATTTAATCATACTTCAACGTTTATTCAACGTTAACAGCTAAAGTTGAATCAATTCGGCTGCAACCTATTCTTCACAATTGATTCATCGTTGAATTAAAGTGATCGCAACGTTGAATCAACCATGAAGCAATGTTATCGTCAACTATGAATCAACGTTTATTCAACTGACGTCTTCTATTTGAGTGATTTGTGTAAATTATAATTGGAGCCTAATTCATAAAATAATTGTTATATTATGGTGCTTATGCAGTCTTACTATTAATGTAAACTTAAACAGGTTAATTTGAATAACTAACTGTTATAAATATACAAATGATATCATTTAAGGAGGTTTCCTTGACTTATTCAGAAATGTTAGAATTTAATGAAACTTGAATATAATATTCTTTGATACGAAAAAATCAAACTTTAATTTTTTCAGAATTTTTGTCCGTGTAGTTTAAAAATAATTAAATGTTAAAATTTGGTAATTAACATGGGCTCTTATGGGCTTGCATAGAAATGTGACAAATAAAGTTATTTAGAAATGTTAGATTTGCATAATAACTTGCATGCAAATATTTAACAATATGGACAACATTCTTACAAAATCTGAAGAAGATTTACCGTCTATTTTGAAAAATATTAAAGATTAAAAATTGTGTTATGATGTTGAAAAAGAATCTCGAGTGTATAGAGTCGGAACAGTGGCAACGTTGCAAAGTGCGGGAATTCAAATAATTTAATTGTTGCACAACTAAATTGTAGATAATAACTTCAATTAATATTAATCATAATTACAATAAATTAATATTAATTAATAATTATAATTTGAAAAAGTCAATCATTAAAATTTATTAAAAATTCGCCAGTATAATCAATTTTAAAATAAAATAAGTATTTTGTTTTTTCAATTAGGCAGAGAAATAAAATATTAACAATATATAATTTGTTTCTCAATTTTGAAACGGTCTATCTAGGCGTGTGGAAATCAAATTATGGAACAAATTTTTGTAACATTTACTTTTTTATTTATTTATAAATTATAAATTATATTATTATAATAACTATGATTTACATTTATTTTGACTATTTTTCAAAATCACATTCAAAATTAAATCACAATCTTGTCATAAGGACTAGACAAACATTAACTATTCTCAACTATAAGTTATTTATTATTATATATTTTGCAATTAATTAGTCTTTTTTCTGTTTTAAATAATTAACAATAATATCTAAATTTTTTGTTGATATAAAACTACCTCTTTTTTTGGATATATGATCAGTTTCAGTTTCATGCACATTTTTTAATGCATTGGCAATTTCTTTTTCTCCCCCCAATAAAAATTTCTCTTCTAACATATTCAATGAAATTCCTGCATTTGCAATTTTTTTTATAACATAAGAAGAAAGCAAATTTGTTAGAGGAGCAAAATTTTTTACATTGTGCTTAGAATTCAAAGAATTTTTAAGTTTTTTGACAGCATTTGTGAAGTCCAATTTTTCACTAATGAGTTGTTCCTCTGTAAAATAAATTGATACGAGTTGCTCTAGAGCAACTACATCCTCTAATGCATCATGAGCATTTTCAAATGGCACTTGCAGCAATTCACGTACTAATGTTGTCAGTTTTAGTTTGTCAGTGACATTTCTTCTTTCTGGAAACTTTTTCTTACAAAGCAGCAATGTGTCAGTATATCCTGTTATAATTCTTGAAAATTCATCGAATAAATCTGTAGAATTTATAAACAAAATTAAGCGGGGCATATCAAATGTTTTGATGTTGTGCCCAATTAAAATACACGATTTTTTTAAATTTTCTAAAAAATACAACATTTGTCCAGCTACTATTCTTTTTGGCATTGCGATTACAGGTTTTCCATTTGAAAATAATTCACCAGCTGCTGTTGTTAATCCATGAATTTCTGATGCTTTTGATGATATAGGACGAGTAGGTGTTATGTAGGCATTATAAGACGAATTTCCAGATTTCATAGCTACCTGCAGAATTTCGTCGTTATAAGAAAAGCCACCAGTTTCTAAATCGAAATAAACAAAAGCAATTTCAGAATTTTCATACTGTCTATCGGCAACTTTAGCTAAATTAGAAGGACTGTCAGATGTAGCAGCAGTATTTTCAGAAATATTGATAGGATTAATTGTTTGTAAAAGTGTCATATTTTTTTCGTACGTGTAAACTTCGGAAACTTCTTTTTTTTGTCTTTTTAAATTTTTATTAATTTTATTCTGATGTCTTTTTAGTTTAAATTCTTTAGTTTTTGATTCGGTTGATTTTTTTACAAAGGTTTCTGTGCACTGTGCATTACGTTCTTGTAAATATACGCCAGGATTTATGCCAAATTCTTCCAAAATTTTCTCCACATAAGCATGCCTTAAATTTTTTTGACAAACTGCACATCGTACTCTTGTATCAGTAGACTCTGATGTGCAGTAACAGAGACTTTTGGGGGCTTTTCTTGCAATGGAATTATTTAAACTTTCGTTTGATTGGCTCGAAGCTGCAGCTGCAAATCTTGAAGAATTTTCTGCGAGTTTTTCGAACATGTCTTTAAGCTTATTAAATAATTGAGGTGATTGGAATCCACCAGGTATACTGGCATGATCATAATTTTCTTTGTCTACTTTATACCTGCACCAATCACCACAATTATCATGCATATTAAATGCGTGGAAAGGAATGTTTCGAATAACTTTTGCAAGATTTTCAGCATTTCCTTTATTTTGTTCCACGGCGTAAGCAAAGCATCGACGTATATAACTTTTAGCATTCTTTGACAATTCCTTTAATGGATCATCACTGCTGTTTATTTTATATAATAAATTTGTAACACCCTTTTTGGTGTGATTGGTGTCATCAACTTTAATAATTGGATGGGGACTGTGTTGTCTTATAGCATGAATGCTGGAGCTATCATTATCTCCTGCGAAAATGGCCACTTCCACATTATATTTTTTTAAAATTTCACTTTCTAAAACAAGACGTTTCGCAGCTTCAGCTTCCATAGCCTTAGCTGACCCTTGAAAATTTTGTCTACAATCGTGCTCTTCTTTTGGAACATTGTAATCGCATTTTCTGCATGCACAATTTAATGTCGCTATATCCAAAACTAATCCTGAAAAATAACCGATTATGGCTCCATAACCATTCAGGCTATCGTATTGTCGTCCGTTTCCTCTTTTAGACCAACCCATATCGTACGAGACGAATATTCGAACTACATCTTCACTTTTAACTTCTAAAGGATTTTTTCCACTCGGTATCAATAAAGATTCTTTAACGTGTTCTGGCCTAAATAAAACAAATGAATAGAAACAACTGTATACAAAAAATTTAAATTGACAATAAATACATTTAACAACATTTTTATTACACAATTTATATATTTCAGATTCATAATTACATTTCATTATTTTATTTTATATGTACATTTTTATTCATATAAATCTATATATTAAATATAATGATGCTGTATAATTAAAAATTAAATACCAATAAACTAGTATACGAAGGTAAAAATAAAGTATTAATGTAAATAAAATGCAAATTGCAGTAAAAGAAATATAAATAACATGATATTTGGAAAGATTGCAATTGTAAATAAATTGTATAAATTACAAGAACAAAAAATGTAAAAATTTCTGTCAAAAAATCAATTATTGTTCCATTTATAAATGAATTGTGTGAAACAATAAGTAATTAAAATTAAAAAATAATGTATTATAAAAATCGATAATTGCCAATGAATTTTATGAATAAAAATTAAGAATAAAAAATTATCATATCATAAAAATATATTAACGGCAAAATTGTAATTTATTTGTAAAAAATGTTTAAAGGATTGATTCAGATTCATAAGATTGAGTGAATCGTTCGTCAATAATTTCATCAATGGAATAAATGTATATATAAAATTAAATTTAAAAAAATAGAAAAAATTAGAAAACAAAAATGTTGGGAGGTAAAAACCTACAGAAATTGTTTTATCTCATCAATATTTTGTAAAGTCAGAGATCTTTCTTTCTGGACTGCTTCTTCTAGGCTCTGTCGTGTCACTTGTTCTACAGCAGGTATCAAGTTCCTTTCATGTCTTTTAAATGTTCCTTTGCTCATGGATGGGACGTTCATCGTTGACAGAAAATCTGTTATTTGTGTGTATCCTTGTCCTGTGTGCAATGTTCCTACAATATTAAGAAAAACAAAAATTTATTTTTGAAATTGACATGACCAAGAAGAAATTAAATGCAAAAGCACATTATTCAGAAAACTTACCTAGTACAGCTCTAACATTAGGCTCATAAACAATGTGTCCACTTGGAGTCTTGCATTTTCCTGCTGTAGATACTTCGTTCAATAATAAGCAATTGTGGCATCTTATTTTAAAAATTGAAGCAAGGCCACACTTTTTTTCTTCAGTAATATTTTCAAATGATAAATTCTCAGTGCAATCAGTGCATTTCATATTTTTTTTCAAATGCTCCAGTGACATAAGTCTGAAGCCGTTTGCATCACCTTTATGTACAGCTGATGGAATTTTCTTTATTTTTTCAGCGACACTTTTCCGCCCCAAATTTGTTTTGCCAATATCACGGGTCGTTTTAATACGGTTGATTTGTTTCTTAGAAATGAAACGACCATTGCAGTTTCTTAATTGCATTTTTGTTATATTATTATCTTCGTGCAATTCTTCCTCGTCCATTGTAGGTTATGTTTCTAATCAGTTTCTAACTATTCTACTATTTCTTTCTTTCTTACGTTTAAAGAAAGACGAATGAAACTGCAGTTAGAAAAACTAATGAAACTGATACTTCTAATGGAACCAACTTAAAAATAATTAAGTATTTTATCGTACACTGTTGCCGCTATTTGGACTGTTATATGATTAATTAAATATTAATAAAATTAGTAATTATATTGCAAAATGATAGTTGTCACGAGATAATTTGTCATTTCTTACCAAATTTTTACAAAAATTATTACTAAAAACATTTTTTTATTCAAAATTGATATTTCAGAATTTTATATTTACAAATTGGCATCTTGACGCCTTTTACATTATAAAGATAGGCGTTCTCCCCTTACCGCACTACCCAGGGAGCTCCCTCCTTAATAACATTTTATGAACAAAGTATACAAGGCAATGACTGGTCTTTGTGAAAACGAAGATAAGAAGGACAAGAGGCGAAAAGATGTTTTAAGCATCAATTCGTTACTACATTTTTTGCTTATGTACACTCTTCCGTTTTAATCATCAAAAAATACATTCTTTAGAAACACAAAAAAAAAAAAAAGGATTAAGTAAGTATTAACGTTTACTCCATTCATTTACATAAAACGACATATGAAATTTCATTTCAGATTTCAATTTTTCACTTGAAAAATTGGGGGATTTGGATAGTAATATTTAATACTAGTTAACGCACAATTTTCCTATATTCATACATATATATTTATTTCTAATTAATTACTAATTACAACGTTTTTTCTTACGAAAATATAAGTCTAAGATATGCCATATTTTTTTAAAGACATTCCAATGAAGTTTTACATTATAAAAAGAAATACGAGACAATAATACGTAGGATACAAAAACAATACTATTAAAATAAAAGCAATGGATAAAACATCTTATCAGATTTTAATTTACAATTGATATGAAGTTGAAATTTTGAAAAAATATATTAATAAAATAATTGTTGTAAGATAATACAACCATTAAATCCTGTATATACAAAGAAATAAACATAACGACTCGTCCAAGTCAAATTGCCACAGTTAAAAATTTTTTATAGCAATTTGCGATAGACAATTTGAATTGGGGCAGTTTGAATTGGACTAGTCGATAAGTGAAAACTGTATGGTATATTCTAAAGTAAAATATTCAAATCCCGTTTTAACCATTTGAAACCAGTAATTTGGTATGCCGATCTTAGCATGGTTTTCAAATAATTTACTTCACGAACTAATTTTTCTTTTTCTTCTCGTAGACTTTTGTTTTTAATATCTAATTCTTGTTCTTCATTTTTTATCTCCACGACTTCTTGTTTTTTCTTCTGTCGATATCTAGTTGCAGCATTTTTGTTTTGTTCCTTCTTACGTGATTTCTTTTCGTCCATGGATACACGCATATATGGTTTGCGTATGCGACCATTGTTTCTAGAAATTAAAAAAAAAGTACAATAAAAGTGATAAGAAATCATCAGAGAGTTAATTGAAAAAATTATTTATATAAAATAATTTTATTATCTTACCTTCGACTACATTTTTTGGTAATTTTAACTCCAACAGCTGACCAATCAGGATCGTCATTAAACTCTTCTCCATCTTCAATACTACTGTTAGAATAAACATATCCTGGCAATGACTCTTCACTCCCACATTCTTGTTCTTTCACAGAAACCGCAGAATCGCTATCATCTTCCTGTCTAATTTCATCTTCTCGAAAAGAAACATCCAGAGATATATTATTTGCACCCCAGTTATCCTGCGACTGATGGACGGTTGCAGCATGTTCCTCGTTATTAACTGAAGGACTGAAATCCTCAACAATTTCATTAAATTTTTCTAAACGTGGAGGATATTCTTCAACGGCTGAAGTATAATCTCCAATGATCGGGGAACAGTCTGTGTTTTCTAGTGAAAAGTGGTCTTCCAATGGAGAAAAAAATTGCTCATCTGCATAATATGATGGACTTTGTTGTTGTTGTTGTTGTTGTTGTTGTTGTTGTTGTTGCTGTTGTTGTTGTTGTTGTTGCTGTTCTTGTATTTCTGACGATAATAAATAATTATTATCTTCCAAGATATTTTCTGCTGAAGTGCTCGCATCAGTTGGCATATTTTGGAAGCTTGGTAAATTATAGCTGTTTAATAACATTTCAAATTCCTCAACCAGCGCTCTTTCGTCCTGATGATTTGATATCGTCATCTGTGGGGAATTTTGCCAATTTGGTATGGCAATATTTTGTTGTTGTAATTGATGTTGTTGTAGTTGTTGTTGTTCTTGTTGTAATTTGTTATAATCATTGTCGACTTGAGATGTCTTGAATTGCTGCTGGCCATTTTCATTTGACACTGGGCTGTTTGCTTCATTGTCAAACAAAATTAAGTTAATATTTTTCTCCAGCCAATCTTCAAATCGTTCTGTTAACAAAACAAAACAAAACAAAAATTACATATAAGCTGATAATAAATGACTTATTAATTATATCTTATTTCTAATAAATATAAATTGTGAAGTTATTTTTATTTTATGAGTAAATTACGGGGGATTAAATGTAATGAATTTTAGACATTTTGTGAGACATGGGTTTAGATTGTAAATTATACAGGAAATGGGTGATTTTTATTACGATGTAATGTTTATATTCAAGGCAATGCCCAAGCATACTTACACAATTTAAAATCTAGAAATGGCATAATTCTTAGTTTTAAAATTGTTTGGATATGCTTAAGTATGTTAAATGAATTGATTGAAAAATCGATGAAACATTTTGACTAATTTATTTCTTAAGCAAATGGAAAAACTTTTTACAGCCATATATTTGTTTAACTATACAATAATCAAAAGTTAAATAAATAAGTAAATAAATAAATAAATAAATAAATAAATAAATAAATAAATAAATAAATAAATAAATATTATAAAATCATTTCCGCCGCTGCCGCTGCCGCCACCGCTGCCTATTTCCGCTAGACCAGGTATTTTCCTGGTTTACGCAACACTGCACTTCTTGACACTTCATGACTTCTACAAACTTTCTGGACACTTATGACACTATATGAATTTGAATTTTTTAAAATCTTTAAAGAAGCATGTAATATTATGATGCCAGTTCATTTAAGAATATTCTTTGCTTTTCTTTTACTTGCTTATAACTTAATACCTGCTAATGTTATTTGGAATAAATTTAAAGATAATTTTTGTGAAGATTTTGATAGTGATAAAGAAAATTGTGCATTATATGAAATCAATGAAATACTAAAATTAAAAAATTTAAATTGTTCTAATTATAGAAAAATGTCCGTATATAGAAAAATGTAACATAAAAAAACATACCCTAATAGAACACATTGGTTGAATCAACGTTGATTCAACAAATGACAGTGGGTTGCGTGATCGTTGAATCAACGTTGAATCAACCTACGAATGTCCTTTGAGGTCGGTATGAATTAACGTTGATAGAGAACAACTTTGAATCAACCTTTATGTAAACGATATATCGATCGTAAACGATTGTATCAATGTTGCTAACAATCGTATATTAACGTTAAAACATCCTTGGTGTCAACATTAAATCAACACTGAAACAACCTCGTGACAACGTTGATTCAACATTATGCATTAACAACGTTTATTCAAACCGATCTCAAAGGACATTCGAAGATTGATTCAACATTGATTCAACGAACACGCAAACCACTGTCATTGATTGAATCAACGTTGATTCAACCAATGTGTTCTATTAGGGAAAAAAACAATAATGATAAAATTAACACTTCTGATTTAAAACTAAATGATTGTTTGATTTCAAAATTAAATACAGATCAATTGTATATTTTTAATTATATAACTAAAATTAGAGATGAAACAATGTTTTTTATTGATGGTCCTGGGGAACTGGAAAAACTGTTTTGTATGAATGTTTAATAGATTATTTTACTTCTAAAACAAAAAATGTAATATCAAGAGCATGGACTGGAATTGCATCTATATTATTACCATGGGGTTAATGAAACAAGTGCCTTCGCAGTCTTGACGTGGCGTGAAGGCTTATATATATTTATATTAATAAAGAAGTTTAAATAATTTTTAATTATATAAACATTTTTTAAATATAAATGTCAACAAATGCGAATAATTAAGTATTTATTTTACATATCGACTGTATTAGTAAAAAAAGAAACAGCTTTGACAGTATTAAAATATTGGCAGTGACTATATTTAGCGGTAAAAAAAAGAGAGCGACGAGCGAAGCGAGCAGCGACGGCGGGGCAGCGGCGAGCGAAGCGAGCCGCGGGGGAGCGGAGTCCCCTAATAAATAAATAAATAAAAAAGATTAAACTGAATATGATTTAATGGATCTAGTCTTTTAATTTATTTAATTTAAAGTTCATATATTTTTTATGACTTTTGTAATTAGTTTTTGACTTCAAATCTTTGTGAATTTTTAAATTTGACTTCAGTTCCTTGAAAACTGAAATTTCCTGATGAGGAAACCGAAATTAAGGTCGAAACGTCGAAATAATAATAATAATAAAGATGAATTTATGATCTAAATCTATTTTCATTAATCTATTTGTCTGTCAAATTGGTCATAAATATATGTTAAGTAATTTTAATTTATTTATTTAAATTATTTATTTAAATGATTCTCGTAAAACCGTAAAAATTGATAAAGATAAGTCATAATAAATTCATATATCTTCTATCGAATTAAAATTGTTGATCTCGTCTAATAATTTATTGGCTCCTTCAGCTCGTGTTAAAGGCTCATAGATTAAATTAGGTTTGTCAAAAGTCACCGAATCTTCCAAAAAAAGATCCTCATTTACAGGAATGAAATTTTGCTCGATGCCCAACGACTATTCTCAGGAGACACCGGCTCCATTTTCCATAGCCAAAATTCTTACATCATTTCGAGGGGATTGGTAATTAATTTCAGATTCGAAATGATAAAAGGATACCGATAATAATGAAACTATTAATAATTAATAGTAAAGAATAAAGAATAAAGTAAAGTATTAAGTCCTATTGGTGGAGTGATAAGGCCCGTTGGGGGATGCCATTTCGATACTGTAATAAGAAATTAAAAACAATCACTGTTAAAGTAAATTACCATTGTCAATATTGTATCCTGCCATTTTTGCGTAGCGTTCCCAAAACACTTCTGGAAGAAACTTTGGTTTGAAAACTCGTGAGATTCGAACACTATGAGAGACACTTCAAAACTGATGCACTTTCGGTCATACTACACTTATACAATAAGTGATATAGAAAAGGACCCGGTTACAGTTTTATGGTCCTAGATAATAAATCATCTCTATCGTATTTGAGCTGCATTCATTTAAATTCTTCAGTACAATAAATAATGAAATAGCATTAAGATATACCTGGAAATTTATTAAATTCTACAGATTCGGTTACCTGGAGTCCCTTATCAAACATTGATATTTAGTCTCGGTAATTGCTTTCTTATTTATTGAGTTTATCTTTAGTTTCAACCTGTACTTTGACCAATGTATTATTGCATTGTGTTTGACCGAATAAGGTAAAATCTGTATTTATGCACCGGCCATTGAAGAACAGCAGTTGTGTGTTTGCTTTGCAATTTATGGCATTGGAAAGTTTTTGCCAATACGTCACAAGGAATGTTCTGGGCGGCTGTGTTAAATAAGCGCCCCGAAAATTGTCAGAAAAGCGCCCCAGAAATTGTTAAAAAAGCGCCCGAGGAAAATGTTAAAAAGCCCCCCGAATATTGCGATTTTTTTTTTTTTTTTTTTTTTTTTTTTGTTATGTTTAAAGTATTCATAACAGTATTTCATATACAGTGTGTAACAAACGTCTGGACACGGTGAAATATATCGCGAAAAATACATCGAAAAAAAAAAAAAAGTACATGTCTAATGCTTTTAAAAAAGCTATCCAATGACACCAAACTCGACTTCCACCCCCCGCCCCCTGGGAGTGAGGCTTGAGGGAACTTTGAAATCTTAAATGGGAACCCCAATTTTTTTATTGCAGATTCGGATAGTACTTGAAAAAATATAAAACTTTTGTTTGAAGAATTTTTTTC
Organism: Probaryconus sp. ZL-2020; assembly: GCA_022817065.1. Classification (NCBI taxonomy): domain Eukaryota; kingdom Metazoa; phylum Arthropoda; class Insecta; order Hymenoptera; family Scelionidae; genus Probaryconus; species Probaryconus sp. ZL-2020. Next base: position 62 of record JABFQA010000579.1, on the reverse strand, counting down.
GATTTATGATAGATCGCGCTGCAGATACCAAAAATAAAACGAACGTTTGAAAATAATGAAAA